>ML785002.1:76770-89591 GCA_009831015.1 Picea engelmannii
GGCATCCAGCAATTTTTTCACCTCCCTCTCCATGACAGGCAACAGCGTTGGATTTATCTGTCTCAGCTTCTGTTTGAAAGGTCTAGCCTCCTCTTTCAGTGGGATCTTGTGCTCAATGACTGACGTGTCATATGTCTTGAGGTTATCGTAGGTCCATGCAAACATGTCAGCAAACTCCCTCAGCAACTTAGTATATCCGATCCTCTGCTCCTCGATCAGGCTCTTTGACAGCTTGTCCAATTTGGGCTCCTCTGGTGTGCTTATGTTGCACTCAGTTGTATCAGCATCATCACCTAAAATCCTTCCCTTCATCGCCACATCGTTCCCATTGAACAATCTTTCTAATGGGATCATCCCTCTTGGTATATGATTGCTCGGCAGTTGAATAATCTGATGGTCAACAACATTATTCAGCAACTCTCCAGGGTGGTTGCTATCATCTATGTCAGGGTCCTCATCTATGCGTGACGCAGAGAAGTCATCAATGGATTGGAGGAATTTCTTGATCTCCTGATCATCTTCGAATACTTTCCAATGTCTGACATTGTCTAGAACAGAGGGTCTGTATCTTATTTCCACCTCTGAGCTGATAGTTGGCCACGCGGGGGCTTCGAACAGACTAGCCGAGAAGGCCTGAAAATCGGTTGGAGCATTTTCTTCCCTTGGAATGAAAGAGATGTTAAAAGCCAGGAAGAAACTATCAATAAGGTCCCATACCTCGTTCCTGTAATTCTTGAGACGCGGGTGCTTGGTCTGATAGACGCTTTTGACCTGCTGGACAATTAATTATGTGTCCCCGAACACAGCCATCTCCCTGATTCCCATTTCTTTCGCAGCCCTTAATCCCAGAACTAGAGCTTCATATTCTGCCACATTGTTGGTGACTTCAAATTCCAGCTTGTATGACAGCGATATGATTTCCTGAGAAGGATATTTGAATACCACCCCGACACCTACACCTATACTGGAAGAGGCTCCATCAAATAACATCTTCCAAACAGAGGTGGTTGGAGGAGGCATCCCCTGATTAAGACTGAGCTGCTCTCTGATCTGTAAAGGGGGCTCAGGTTCATTAGTGAACTGCAATAAGCTAGATCCTAAATCAGTGTCTAGGGAATAGATGGGATGATTGGTGGGGTTCGCTTCATCACTGATTATGTAGGCTAGCTGGGCTTCTCTGTACAATCTCCTATGTTCCCCCCCAAAGATTGGAATGGTGGCATATGTAAGATCCATCTATAACGTTCCTCCAAGTCTCTTAATCCAAGACCTTGACAACAGCATGCCAAATTTGGGGGGAACATCAGCTACCACTATATCCATGACCATACTTTTCATGGGTAGCTGAAACAGGGAAACCACGAGGTCCTTAATAACCCCCAAACATTGTACCCTCCCGGAGTCAAAGAAATAGAGGTCATGATAGGCTCGGGTGACTTCTAACCCTAGCTCCTCCATGATGGCTTTAGGCATGAGGTTGTGGGAGGCCCCTGAGTCCATTAAGCAATTATGTAGCACTTTATCATGTATGTTCAGGGAGGTGTAGAAGGGAGGGGATGAATCATCTGTGTCCTCTACCATGGGACCTAGGACCACTGCAGGCCTTTCATCTTGGAGGTTTATGCAGTCTGTGGAAAGGCCAAAGGCTTCGGATTTCAACAGGTCGGAGAAGCGTTTTTTGAATTCCCCATGTTTGATTAACTCAGTGAGGGGCACGGGGATTCTGATCTTTTGAATTTCATGCTCAAAATTAAAGGAAGATGCGAGCTTTGGAATTTCTCTAATCTCAGGAGCATGATTTTTAATGATAGGGGAGAGAGGTTGGGCCTTCTTACCTCTGTGGTGGTCTGCTACCTCGTCAGCAGGCTTCTCTGCTCTAGTGGATGACTCAGGAACATCAGGTGCTTCTGCTCTTTTGTCAGACCTCAAGTTGTATCTGCCTCGACTGCCGCTGGCTTTGTCACCCTTGCTCAATTCGTTCAGCTGGCCCTCCATGAGAGACTCTTCATACGCTGATTTGGTCAGATGAGGGAAAGGGGGAGTGACCTCTACACTGTGTATTTTAGGCTCGGGTTCGTCTGCTTCTGCTTCCTCTTCATCAGTCACAAGGTTGTTCTGAAAGGGGGCCTGAATTCTTTGGTCATCTTTGTCTCTTTCCTTCTCTTTATGCATAGTTGGAGGAGCAAAATTGTTTGGTCTTCTGAAACCTCCCTTATTTTCGGTGTTCTGAGGGCCTTTATACATCTGCCTCCTTTCCACCTTCAATCTCTCCACCTCCTCTTTAAGAAAGTTCATTACTTGGGCCAGCTCATTCACTTGAGGATGGGACAATGATGATCCAGAGATGGTGGGGTCAGAAGTCGAGGCTTCTGTTTTTTCTTTTCTTCTGTCTGTGTTGGCCTTGTTTCTCAGTCTGTCAGCAGCTAACATGTTGGATTCCACTTCTATGGCTGCATCTTGCATCTGAGCTAAAGAGGTGGCTCTTCTTTCTCTTAATACGAGACAGAAGTCAGGGTCAAATGCACTAGCATATGAAATTTGAGCAGATGCTTCAGAAGGCTTTATCTCTGCAGGAATCCTGTTATACATCTTATTGAATCTTTTGGAGAAGTCAGAGATAGACTCTCCTTCCTGCTTCTTCAGGGACCCGAACTCAGTCATATAATATATGTAATCTCTTCTATCGCCCCATTGTCTCAGGAACACATTATCCATGGATTCAATACCAGCAATAGATCCAGGGGCTAGTCCCCTGAACCACTTTCTGGCCTCCCCATCTAAGCTCTGGACAAAGACTCTCATCCAGACATCTTCATTTTCAATATTGAGGTTGTCTGCATAACTGTAAAAAGCAGCCAAGTGCTCTTCAGTAGTTGTGTCTCCCTCCCCTGTGAACTTGGGCATATATTTCAAGTAGTCTCCAGCAGGGAGAGGGTTTATGGGATGAGGCAGGACCAAAGGGGCATATCTAGCAGCGACTATAGCATCCATTCTGTTCTGTGGGGGATTAGCACCAGCCATAGGGACGTTGAATGGAGGAGAGCTCGGAGGAGAAGGGGTGTGAACAAGTGAGGTGGGAAAATAGGTCCTCACAGGAGATGACGGGGTAAACAGAGAGAAGTCTAAGGGACTTGAGTGTACAGGTGCTTCTCTCTGCGCAGCAGTAGTAATCAAAGGAGGAGTAGTGAAACCTCCTGAAGGGGGAGTGACAAGGATTTATCCCTCTGATACTAGACCAGGAGGAGAAAACTCAGCAGGAACACTCCCAAAGTTCAGAAAATGGGAAACTTCAGAGGAAGGATGACTAGGAAACTGAGAATCTGAAAATGGAGTTCTCACAGAAGGGGAGGGCGTATTACCTTTTTCATCGACGGAAACTTCTTTTGAAACTCTATTTCCCTTTCTGCCCACAGCTTCCAAGTCTTCCTCTGGTGTGGCTAAAGGAAAATGTGGATTTGACCTCGTATGTCTGCCTCTCAAAGCCACAACTGATAGAACAGGTTCTCCCCAGCGGAGTCGTCACAGTGGAGTCGCCAGGTGCACAGTAGCAATCTTCTAGTTCTGATATCTGATGCACCTTCAGAAATCAATTGATCTTTGTCGTTCAATCCCGAGGAAAATATTCAACTTCGTCCCCGACAACGGCGCCAAGAAATGTTGGCGTTCGGAGGTCACTCCTGGATTGCTAGCAGGAGCAGAGCCCGAAGCCCATCAGTTTATGTCACGGTTTGTTTAAAGGGTGATCAAATGGAGGAAACTCAGGACAACATCGTGTCAACTCAGAAACTAGACCAGGCATGCATGAAAGAGTGAGGTCTTAATAAACTCCAAACAGTGAGTCGTAGTAAAAGGGTGAGTAGGCGGAAGACTTACGCAAGAAGGGTGCAAAGGTCTGTCACAGACATCTGGTTTGCAACAGACTGAAGAAGAATGTATTCGAACACAAAATCCTTTCACATTCAAATACAAATACCAGAAGGCACGACAACGTCACAACAAATCCTTTATTGTAACAAGCTACTCTACTGTGAATCCTCAAGCATGAGACGAAAGACAGATGAAAAAAGGAGAACTGTTTGTTATAAACCAAGAAATCTCAAACACAGAGGCATAACCAAGAGGCCAGAGTATTTGCTGAAACTTTACAGTCGGGAGCTTAGCTCTACCATCGATAGATACAAAAATGGCAAAAATGCCTACATATACTCAAAACAACAACAGCAGCGGAACCAAGAAACTGCATTGAAGGATTTGCGTCTGCATGGCTTCTGAAAATACGGAGCTGCAATCTCCGAATGGTCGTGCAACTTATGGCAGACGCGATCGATCCCCTGACAGTTTATTCGGCGAATCGACGTGTCTTTAATTCAATGCAGGACTTCCCATTATGGCGGAGACAATGTATAACCACAACCAACCGCTTTAATAACTGCTTCTTGGGATTGAAGACGACCGGACCAACTCAGCATTTTGGGATGTGGGAGACCTCTCGCGTTGCCACCTGGAATAATGGAATAACTTGAGAAACAGACTTGGAGGCCAGCGCAGAGGATGTGGTGCATGATAGACATGGTGGTGCTGGGTTATAGGGGCGTGGAAGAATTGACGAGATGAGAGTAAGGTGACGGAGGACGATTCATGGCAGAAGTCATAGGGTGGAAAAGAAGGGGGGAAGAAGACGGGAGTATTCACCTTCGGGTGAGAGGCCGACGTGGAGGGAAAAGGATACGTGGCGAGTGATAAATGGGACAAGGGTAAGGCCATCTGGAAGTGTGAGAGAGAGGTTGACGATGACACATGGCAATGAGGGAAAGGCGGGCAGAAAGATGTCGTGGCGGGAGGCGGGCCCATGAGGGTTAAAGACAGGGCAGCTGAGAAGGTCGAGGCCATGCCTGAGCCGTTGATCCGGGCTCCTCGATCGTAGCCGTCGGAAACTGCATCTACGATTCCGGACCGTCCCCCTCCGCTTAAAGGTAGAAAGGCGGGGGGGGTCTGGAATTATCCTCGTCGAAGTTGATCCGGGCGCGCTTATCTGGACCGTTGGAAAGGTGCGCCCCCAATTCTGGACCCCCCCCCCCCTACTTAAAGGTCAGAAGGCAAGGGGGGTCCGGAATCCGATATGCACCGTCGATCTGGGCGTGCAAATCTGGACCGCCCGGTCTTGCTTGCTGCTTACCACAGGCGCATTATCACCCGAAACTTTGGACAAGTGGGTTTTTACCCCTTCTTTGCGTTCTAACCCCCTTATACAAGGAAAATCGCTAACAGATACCAAATGTAAATTCTAACCTTGTACAATATCTACTGCAAACTGATATTCAAAAAAGAACAGAAAAGATACAATGTCAAATACAAACATTACACAGATATTTTTCCTGGAAACCCAAACCAGGAAAACCAACATATATTATATTCATACATTGTGTTACATTGTTTACAATACAATATACATATAGGATCCAGCGGCATCCAAAACCCTAACCCAATGACCTGGATTTGTCCAAAACCCTAATTCCTTAACCGGAATAAGAAAACCATCGACAAAAAACCATGTGCCGAAAATCACTTAAATATCATGTGGTCCCGGAAATATGTCATCCCGAAAATATGTCGTCCCGATGCGAAAAAAAAAATTGGGGGTGCTACCCCCGAACCCCCGCACGGGGGGCTCCGCCCCCCTACACCCCCCGAGGGGGGGCCTAGCGCCCCCCCCCCACTAACCCCCCTGCGTGCCCGGCGCAGACGCTCAGACACTACTACTCATGCAAAGAATATAACACATACCCAACAAAAGTACCCTTTATTAAGGCGGGAATCCTCAGGGGAAACTGAGACCGTGAAGGAACATTTGACCTATGTACCACAGACACATCCCACCTGCAGTCACCCTTGTATCTCCCTAGGAAAGGTCACTAAGTCTACAACCTAACAATCAATGGTTGAGAGAACAGTTGTAAGTCTGACCACACATAAGGGCAAGGTAAATAAGCTTCAAGCTCCAAAGGCATTAACCAACTAAACCCCCATATACGTATGGATCAAAGCTATATTGAAAACACCCAAAAAAGAAGAGAGGGGTAATCTACCTACTTGCCCCGATGCAACCTCGTGCTTAACTCTTGTGTTAGAGGAGCTTCTCGACACACTGGTTGTAAGAATGGATTTAAACCCTCTTTAATGACTCCTAAGTTGAGTTTTGTGGCCTTGGAGAGTTTACTCTCCAATCCTATTCCAAGGCCCTAAGCCTATCTAATGTTGGTTCACTATCAAAAGAAAAATGTCTAATTGATTTTAGATTAAGCGCTTCTTTTTAATGGTTGTTTCTTAGGTCAGAAGGTAATGGATGGAACTTTAATGATGTGATGACTCTTGACCCAACCAAGCAATGAAAATATGCTAATGCAAATCGTTCACTTTGATGGACTCTATCTATGGGAGGGAGAGATATTTTTATTTTTCCTTGCCAAGTTCATAAATAATTCCTCACACACACCAAGAAACCAATCTAGAAAATCATATTTGAAACCAACCAATGATTCTAATGCACTTGAACACTAATGCTTCAAAAGAAAATCTAGCATGCAACCAATGCTTTTGTCTTTTTGAGGTTTTTTCCAATTTGCAATGTAAATGATTCATGATCTAAACAAGAAAGACAAATGCAAAAGGAAACCAACAACAACTAGAAAGAAAAAGGACTATAGTATATTAGGAATGAGGCTGGATCAACCTATTCTAATGTCACTACAAGGATCACACTAAAACAATCGCCTAGGAGGGAAGATCTAGTGATGAACAAAGGTCATACAAGGACAAATTAAACAACCAATGATAAAAACAATGAGATCTCTTCATATATGTTGGATTATCGACCCGATTTCACTAGGATTCTCAAATATAAAGGGAAACTATCCAAGAAGTGTCAAACAATCCAAACAAATGCACTCAAGCACAATTTTGAAAGGAATCTTTGTGACAATCACACACTGAAACATAGGCAAAACCAGATCCAATCATGCCATTGTAGAACCCTACTTACTTAAAGGATGTCCTAATTTGAAAGGCCTGGGTTTTACACTAAAAATTTGTAGTTTTGACAAGGCCTCGCGGGACACAGGCATGTCAATGGGTGAAGGGTCCTCGCAAGAAAGTTATAGTGCAACAGATGAGGGCTGCAAAATTTTCCTTTTTGGAAAAGATGGATCTATTGTAGATATTACAGATCTAGATCAGACCTATTAGTTCTACTATATCTAGACCCTAGGATGATTGAAAAGGAAGAAGACTTAAATGCAAATCACAAAAATAGAAGAAGAAGTAGGAAAAGAGACTAAACTAGAGATGAATTCTTCCCCAATATGGCCACCAATATGTTATGGGACAAAGTCTCACATGGATTTTGTTTAATACACAAAAAAATCTCCCTAGGATTATCCTAGTAATCCTAGACAGAAAGGGGGTAGATTCTTTATGGTTTTCCTAGATCTAGACTCACACACATAGATAAATAATCATGCTAGAAAGCGGGGAAGATTTGCATACCTATCTTGAGGTGGTACTTCCTATTTCCTGGTTGTTGCAGTCCTGAAACTCCAGCTCCAACATCCACAACCTACTTCATGTATGCAAAAGAAAATCAAAACCTTCTCTTCTTCTCTGATAAGGATTAGAATCCTCAATCCAATCTAATTCTAATCATATCTATAAAGGAATGAATAGTATCTATCATTCATTAAATGAACACAAATGATATGAGTGGGAATCCAAATGATATATTAATAAAACATGGAGAATACATACCAAATCATACCTCAACTTGATGAAGATGCATCCTCCTCTGATTCCTTTCTCCTTGCCTCTCCTTGCAGCTTCTTGGTCAGGCTAGGCTCATTGACTTTTGGCTGTGATGATGGATACCTCTATAATTGGACAACATAACAATACAATTCAATTATTCCTCATCATTCCCAAGGCTTTCCTTTGTTAAACAAATCTTGGAGGATGCTTGGGAGAGGATTATAGATCTTTAGATGCCACTAGAGACTCGAATTATGTGAGTTCCTAGGCCCTTGACATGAAAATACAACTTATCCCTCGCCTATCGCCTCGTAACTCCTTGAGTCTAGAAGTCTGAAAGTGCCTCGCTTGTTGAGCCACTAGTATCTAGTGAGGGCCTCGCTTGTTGTCTACTAGGTGTCACGTGAGTGCCTCTAAAAATTCTCCAAAAAGGGTCAAAACTTGGGCAAAAGATGTATTATGGATTCTATCTTATGATGGCTTCCTCTTTGGCCTATAAGGTGGAAATTAAGGCCTTAACACCAAGGTGAATTGTTCCTAGTATTTCTTCTATAGTAGCACCTCTTGTGCCTTCTCTTGGACCAACTACTATGCCTGGCTATATCGGGTTACATTGTTCTGCAATAGCCACGCCAGTAGTTGTTGACCCAATCATGGATATTATTGTAGTTCCAAGTGATTGTTTGTTGCTTAAAATTATGTTTGATCCAAGTAATGAGAATGAACTTGATTTTGATCTAGATATTAAAAAATATGTGCAATATGAATGCTCCAAATTTGGTGTAGTGAAGCACATTTCTTTGGACAATCACAGTGTTGGGTATGTCTACTTGCATTTGAATAGTGTAACATCTACAATTGGTCCACGTCGTGCTCTTCATGGTAAATGGTTTGCAAAAAATACATAATAAAGGTGCCTCATTTGTGATGAGTTAAAGTATATGTGTGTGTGATGAACATATGGGAGCTGACCTAAAAATTCCCATTGTAGATAGGGCCAACCTTCAAATGTAAATTTGATGATGACTTAGTCAACTTATATACTTTAGAAGGATGATTTCATTAATGTACATGGTTGAAGGGCCTTTGGAGGTTGTATTCTACATGTTGAAGCCCCACTATTCCCCTCATGTGAGGAGGTTTTTCATTTGTGAGGGGATATTCCCCTTACAAGCATTGTACATGTGGCATAAAAGCATGTTTTTTTGTATTTTGAATTTTGTTAAGTGTAAAAGAGGGCCTTCTTCCCCTCTATAGGCTATATTAGGGGCTTTTAGCCATGTAAAGTTGAATGATTTGATGTAAAGGAAGTTAAACATATCCTCTATAATTAGAGAGGCACTTCCTCTCATTTAGTCAGAGTGGATTGGGGGGGAAATCCCGTAGGAGGTCTAAAATCTTCTGAAATTTGTTAGAGTATATTTTTCTTGAATTTGTGTTATGTGTTAGCACTCAGAAATTTCTTTGGCCTGTATCAAAGAAAACCCCAAGGTAACTATTTCAACCAACTTTAGATTGTATTCATGCCTATACAACCAGAGAGGGCTCTCTCAGATGTCTCATGATTGGTAATAACTCAAAGGATTCATCAATAAATGCACAGAGGTCAGATTCTACAACAGGACATGTTTGTTTTTGTTTTTAAAGAGATGGTAGGATAAAGAAAGACAAAAAGTACCATTGGGTAATGGAGTCAAATTATGAAATTAAAATATTGTGCTAATGATTGGTGGTGTACTCTTAGAGAACAAAGGAAAAGTAGGTGTTATTCTTCAACAATCGATAATATTTTGGATGGCAGAAGAAAAGGGAAAGGGACAACCCATCAAACTAAGAGGATATATCATAGGATGAGTTCTCAATGTAACTTTAGATGAAATATAGAAAGACAGATTACTATGAGTAGATAATCAAGCGTGGATGAATTCTGAACCAACAATATTTAAACACATAACAACTATTTAACGTATGAATGGAGCATCGAAGATGGATGAATTACAAAAATTTACTCTCAGCCATATATTGGAAAGAAAAAACAATTATGGATATGATCATTACAAATAAAAGACATACTTAAAACAACACCGTAATGAATCTCTGCTTCATGAAAGCACAATACTTCTACATTTAGCTCATAAAGATATTCAGGAAAAAGATTAACAGTCTAATAGCCTCTCTCGTTGAAAGTCCCCCCCCTCCTGTTTACATAAAAATGACCCAATTATATAGAAAAATATATGCCACATTTGGCTGTTAGGGTCGAACTACTACCTCCTAGAATCATGGATCCAGTTTCTTTGAAAGAGAACAATAACTTCAATGGATTTACTAAAAATAGAAAACCTAACTTTTCCAAATCATAATCTTAACCGAAATATTATTTACAATCATTGATCAGGATCAAAATTCGACCATATGGTTGTGATAATTCATCATGAGCACTGTTGGACACTCTGTCACCCTTGCACAACAAGTCTTCTACGCAATAGTAACCTATAACAAAAGCGCAGCGGATTGCGCAACAAACTAAGAAAATGGGGGTTAAATATAACATCATATATCCCAAATAAAAAATTATTTTTTCAAAAATGAGAGAGGTTTTTGTATATGAACATGTTATTGAGAAAACCCTCGCTCCATTTTCTAAAAATCCTCTCCAGTCTCCTGGGATTTGTGCCCAAAGATGATGACAAAAACAAAATCTGAAAAAATGGGTTGTAAAGATTCATTCGAATCTACCAAAATATGAAACTTTTTCAAAATATGAAAGAGGTTTTTATTATATGGTTTTTCCTCGAAAAACACCTCTCAAGTATTTTCAAACTTCCTCTCCAGTTGGTCATAAAGTGATCTTGAAGTTGACCACTAAACCATTCATTTGTGCAGCGCACCCTGTAGCATGTGTGCAGGAAAATCCTATGCGCGAAAAAATCCTCTGCACGGAAAAATCCTCTACGCGAAAACATCCTCTACGTGACAACATCCTCTGCACGAAAAAATCCTCTGCGTGACAACATCCTCTGCGCGACAACACCCTCTATGTGACAAAACTCTCTGCGCGACAAAATCCTCTGCATGAAAAAATCCTCTGTGCGACAACATCCTCTGCGCGACAACATCCTCTGCGCGACAAAATCCTTTGCGCGAAAAAACCATCTCCACAATAGAGTTAGACAAAATCCTAACTTATCCCTTTTCCTTAACTTTTAGGCCCCTCCCTTTCCCTAACTAGTGGAGTTTAGTCGCCCATACTCTTTTATCGTGGTTGGTCTGCGCGCATCAATGTATTTTATATTAATTATGAGACATATACAAAAATAGGTGCACTAGCCTTTAACATCTAGGCTCTCTGGCCTAGTAAAAAAATAAGCATCCTAGATTATAATAACTGGCTCACCAGCCTATAAAATGCAGCATATACACAAAAGTCTCCCTGGCCTCAAAATCGCGCACACTTATGTTGTTGTGCGTGGTATCCTGGAATGTGAAAACTTCCTCATTTTATTGCGTAGTACATGCACACACTATACCATGAAAGGTGCATACAAAATGTTATCAAACAACTCACCAACTTAAGTACATTTTCATTTACATTTATAATTGGGTTCGGCCTAGGGATATTATAATCCCCTCCCCTTATTTATGCACTTTCCTCAGTGCATCATATACACACATATACAACAAAATTTTCAAAAATCCTCAAAAAGATGTGGGTATTCTTCCCACGTTGCATCTTCATGCTCCCGAGTAGCGTCCTCAGGACCATACCAAGTCCAATGGACCTTTACAAGCCCTATGGCTCAATTCCAGAGCTGTATGAGTTTCCGGTCCATAATGCGTATCGGATGCACTTGAAAAGCACCTCTTTCCTCCACCTGAATCACATTCCAATCAATAACATGATTAGCATCAAGTATATATTTCTTGAGAAAAGATACATGGAATACATTATGAAAAGACATAGATGCAGGAAATGAAATCATATAAGCTACTAGACCAATCCTCTCTATGATTTCAAATGGACCACAATAGCGTGCTGCCAACTTGGAAAAATTTCCCAACTTCAGGGAACTTCTGTTGGCCTTCACTTTCAAGAATCCATGGTCACCCACTTTAAATTCCCTATGAGTTCCGCCCTTATCAACATAGCTTTGATTCCTATCTTGGGCAACCTTTAAATTTTTCTTTATTTTTATCATTTGCTCCTCCATTTCCCCGAGAAAATATGGCCCAACCACTGCTATGTTTGCTGGGTTATCCCAACTTACTAGTGTGTTGCACTTGTTGGTTATGGAGCCTGATTATCTTCCTGATTCATAGGTCCTTTATTTCAGCTGTGTTTATACCCCATGAAGTATTTACACCCCAGAAGTATGTACACTCTTCCACGCGGGGGAGTGCAGAGGAAGGGTACCCCCTCTGCGGGGTCCGGGGGGGCTATCCCCCCGGTTGGGGGGTCTGGGGGCAAGCGGGGGTTCGGGGGCAAACCCACCGAAGAAAAAATTTCCTTGTAAAAGTATATTGTAATTTCATTGTAAATCTGGACCGTTCATTATGAGGTCGCAGATCTAACGGTAGAGATTATGTTAGGGTTTTTTGCCCTAGAAGGCAACCCTCTTTTATGAGGGAAATGTATTGCGGCTATGGAGGATGGTGAATGTTGTATTCTGAGAGAGGAGACTGTGAGATAAAGACGAGGAAGTTACAGCGGGTTTTGCTGTAGGTTGTATCCCTTCATTTGTTGGATAATAATAAAGGAAGGACCTGGAAATTTCTCTGGTGGACGTAGCCCACACTGGGTGAACCACGTAAATTTGTGTCTCTCTTGTATTGTGTGTCTTATGTGTTTTGTTTCTGCATTTGTTTTATTTTATTGCTTCACGGTCCTGTTTTTCTAACAACTGGTATCAGAGTGTAAGGTAACTCGCAGGAAAAGAGGGTTCCTGGTTCGAGTGGGAGCAATGTCAGAAGATGGAAAGTTTAGGGTCGAGAAATTTAACGGCCAAAACTACCAGTTATGGAAG
>ML785002.1:92968-111363 GCA_009831015.1 Picea engelmannii
GTCTCCAAGTGGGAGATTGTTGGTTGTGGAGCCTGATTATCTTCCTGATTCATAGGTCCTTGCTTTCAGCCGTGTTTATACCCCATGAAGTATTTACACCCCAGAAGTATGTACACTCTTCCATGCGGGGGAGTGCAGAGGGGTGGTACCCCCTCTGCGCGGTCCAGGGGGGCTATCCCCCCGGCTGGGGTGTCTGGGGGCAAGCGGGCCCCCGAAGCAAAAATTGCCTTGTAAAAGTATATTGTAATTTCATTATAAATTTGGACCGTTCATTATAAGGTCACAGATCTAATGGTAGAGATTATGTTAGGGTTTTTTTCCCTAGAAGGAAACTCTCTTTTATGAGGGAAATGTATTGTGGCTATGGAGGATGGTGAATGTTGTATTCTGAGAGAGGAGACTATGAGAGAAAGAAGAGGAAGTTATAGCGGGTTTTGCTGTAGGTTGTATCCCTTCATTTGCTGGATAATAATAAAGGAAGGACCTGGCAATTTCTCTGGTGGATGTAGCCCACATTGGGTGAACCACGTAAATCTATGTCTCTCTTGTATTGTGTTTCTTTTGTGTTTTGTTTCTTCATTTGTTTTATTTTATTGCTCTGCAGTCCTGTTTTTCTAACAACACTTTCTTCCATAAAGTTCCTCAAATGGGCTCATCTTTAGAGATGCTTGGTACCCATTGTTATAAACAAACTCCACTCTTACAATTTTGATGGTTTATTCATCACATACATCCTCAACATATCTTCAATCATTTGATTTACCCTCTCTATTTGTCCATCCGATTATGTATGATATGCTGTGCTAAAATTAAAATTTGTTCCAAATCCATTAAATAATCCTTTCCAAAATTTTGAGGTAAATTTTGGGTCTCTGTCAAACACAATTGTCTTGGGTATGCCCTGTAATCTAGAAATTTCCTTCATATAAATATCAACAATGTTCGTTGCCTTGTGAGTGAGCTTAACTGGAATAAAATGGGCAACTTTAGTAAGCTTATCCACCACTACCATGATAGAATCATGTTTCTTGTTTGTTTTGGGCAGTTTAGTGATGCAATCCATGGTTACAACTTCCCATTTCCACTCAAGAATGGGTAATGGTTGTAGAAAACTAGCTAGGTGTCTATTCTCAGCCTTTAGCTTTTGACATTCCAAACATCTCGCAATAAAATCTGCAACCTCTTTCTTCATGCCTGGCCAATAATATTGGCTCTTGATAGCTGCAATAGTTTTTTTATTTCCTGGGTGCCCAACATAAAGCACATTATTCATTTCTCTCAATAACATATTTTTCAACTCCTAGGAATTTGGTACATAAATTATGCCCCTGTACATGAGAATGTCATCATTGTCTAGCTTGTATTCCTCAATTTTCTGCTACAAAATACCTTGTTGTAATTTTTCCAATAGTTCCTTGTATTGCAAATTTGATTTGGCAACCTCTATAATTTTGTCCTTCAAATCTGATTTGTACATGCTAATGGTTGTAGCATACATTTCATGCACTCTTCTGGTGAGTGCATCAACCACTTTGTTCTCTTTCCCCTTGATATGCTTTATATCAAAGACGTATTCACTTAGAAATTCTAACCATTTGCTTTGCCTAGCATTTAAAGATGGTTGATCAAATAAATATTTCAGACCATTATGGTTTGTTCTTAGCTCAAACCTTTTCCCCATGAGGTAGTGTCTCCATTTCCTCAAGGCATGCGCTATGGCTGCCAACTCCAAATCATGAGTGGCATAGTGTCTTTCATGCTCCTTCAACTTCCTTGATTCATAACATATAACCAACACATTTTGACTGAGGACTCCACCAAGTCCCTCTTTACATGCATCTATGCATACAATGAAGTCTTCATTTGGGTCTGCAATCCTTAGTATTGGAGCACTTGTTAATAATTTTTTCAAGTGTTGGAAACTCTTTTCACAATCCAATGTCCATTGAAACTTCACACCCTTTCTTTGCAGGGAAGTGATTGGGTGTGCAATCTTTGAAAATCCTTCAATAAATCTCCTGTATTAGCCTACAAGGCCCAAGAATGATCTAACCTCTGTTGCATTCCTTGGAACTAACCATTCCCTAATGGATTCTATCTTCTTGGGATCCACTGCTATCCCATCCTTTGAAATGATATGTCCCAAATAATGAATTTTCTTCTGATAAAATGAGCACTTTCTCAAATTGGCATACAACTGATGCTCCCATAATACGTGCAACACCATCCTCAAATTATGTTCATGCTCTTCTTCTGATTTAGAATATATAATAATGTCATCCAAAAAGACAATGACAAAATTGTCTAGATATTCTTGGAAAACACCATTCATTAAGCACATGAAAACAACTGGTGCATTTGACAACCCAAATGGCACCATTGTGAACTCATAATGACCATACCTTGTTCTGAAGGTAGTCTTGTTGATATCTTCCTTTTTCATCCTTACCTGTTGATATCCTGACCTGATATTTATCTTTGAAAAGATCTTTGCATCCTTCAATTGATCAAAAAGATCATCAATCCTTGGTAGAGGATACTTGTTCTTTACAGTCACTTTATTCAACTGTCTGAAATCAATGCACAATATTAATGTCCCATATTTCTTCTTCAAGAACAATACTGGGGCACCCTAAGGTGACACACTTGGGCGTATATACCCCTTCTTCAGAAGCTCTTCAAGCTGCATTTGAAAATCCTTCAACTCTGGTGTACTCATTCTGTAAGGAGTCTTTGACACTGGAGCTGATCCAGGAATTAAATTTATAGAGAAATCAATATCTCTCTTTGGGGGTAGTCCCAATACCTCCCTAAACACATCTTTAAACTCTTTTAGGACTGCATAATCTTCCAAATTTGACATCTTATCTTTAGGTGTCTCTTCCATATGAGCTGCAAATATTTGACACCCTTTTCTGTAACATTTCTTCAGCTGCAATGCTGAAATTTCTCGGATGGTTACAACACTAAGAATTCCCTACACTTTCATTAGACTCCCTTCCTCATCCAAGAAATTAAATGCTTTGTTATGACAGTCTAGGATAGCATGATGCTGGTCCAACCAATCCATCCCAATTATACAGTCATAGGAACCTAAAGGCAATATGTTCAAATCTTCCCTGGTGTTCAAACCATTCATGTCCATAAGACATGACTTAACCATCTCATTAAATTTTCTTTTGGCTCCTGTAGCCAGCTGCACCAACCAAGATTTTCCATGCTTGATTCTTGGAAAATGTAAACTTTCCACCATCTTTGGATGTATATAACTATGACTAGCTCCTAAATCAATTAAAATAGCAATGGTTTGGTTGTTGATCATACCTTCCACTTCAATCATATGTGAATGATACTCTTCTTGCTTGTTGTCCAGGGCTGCATAGATCCTTGCTACATTTATGCCCATGTCCTCCACTGTTTCAGTTTGATGTACATTGTGAACAGTTCTCACTTTATCACCTCTGTGAGGACAATCTCTGTACATATGATCTCCTTTACAACCCCAACATTGAATAGGTGGATTCCTTGCCCTTTGACCCCCTGTCTCAATCGTTTTGGGATCTCTAGGATTTTGTTGTCCCTGTGGATTATTTCTGAAGAATGGTGGCTTAGCTCCCTTCTTCCTTTGATCCATCTTGAACTTCTTTTTGTCTTCCCAAGCTTTTTGGAAAGTTGGCCTTGTTTTTTGTTGATCATATAGGTTTTTTGTTTTTTGTCTCCTCCAATGTCTTTAGATCATCATACGGTATTTTGTCACTGATGAATGATGGAAATCCACTCAAATACCTTTGAATTTTAACTGTCTCATCCTTGATGAAAGATACATACTTCAGCAGTTCTAGAAACTTTCTTTCATATTCATCAATTTTCATACTCCCAAGCTTGAGTTCAAATAAATCTTTCATTTTCTTGTCATAGTATCTCTTAGTCAAGTATTTCTTCTCAAAATACTTCTTCAATTCCTTCTAAGTAACACTTTTCTCTTTAATGTGTTGCACCTACAAAAGCTGATCCCACCACATGGATTCCTTTCCCTTGAGTTGATAGATGGAAATTCTAACTTCTGCATGAGAAGAATAATTATGCAATGGAAAATACTTTCCCATTCCAACAACCATGTCGCTGCATCTTCATCCTTCTTGTGCTCACCATCAAATGTAGGAGGTTTGATTTTGTTCATTTCTCCTCGTAGCTCATCCACCCCAGACCCCTTATGTTTCCTAACAGGGAATGTACTCGTGTTGTTGTGTGATCTCTTATTGGAATGCCTCGGGGAGTGGTGGTGATGTCTGCTAACACTTTTGGTTCTTCTTTTCTCATCAGGAGGTCTGTGACTTCCAGATTTGCTTGAGCCACTCTCCTTGTCCAATTTATTTTCTATTATGTTCAAGCTATGCAATAAATTCATGTTGAAGTCATCATGTTGGTCCTTGGCTTTCATAAGCCTCTCATTATCAACTTTATGGCTTTGGACATCCTTCTGCAAATTTTTAATGGTCTCTTCCATACTCATGTTTTCATCCCTTCCTTCTCCATGTCCATCGAATTTTGTTCCTTCAATGCCCAAATGGACATCCATCCCTCTAATATCATCTTTGTAGATGTAAGTACCTTGTTCCTTTTCCATTATTCTAGACTCTATGCTGATCTTGAATTGATCTAGTTTTTGTTAACTCTGCAAAATGTGCAGCCAACAAAACTTTGTCGGGTTAACTATTTCAATAATTTCATGAAAATATGAACCATTTTGGTTCAATAATACATATCAGAATTCTTTCTTCTGATTTCTTGAAACATGGAATTCCCATATAAATTTTTTGGGTGGATATTTATATTCCACTTTCCAATAAATTTCCAACGCCTTCTCCCATGCTCAATTCTGAGTCTAGATTAGAAAGTTATGGTTATTTGAAAATTGCCCATTAATTTTTCTGTTCATTTTTCAACTTGGCACAACTCTGCGTTGTAATATGCATTTTTGCACCTACTCCTTTGGAATTTTCGTAGGATATCAATTGGGTTTCTTCATGTACATCTTATGGACATTATATCCAAGTTTCACCTCATTTTGGGTTATGGGCTGCTAGTTACAACCTGCTGAAATTCCACACCAAAATACATATTGTAACTGGTATGCTACATGTACCTTATTTGCCATTTTAAACACTTTTAACATGCCCAGAAATTTAATTCAGCTCTTGAAATGTCTTCTATGGTTCAATAGTTTTCCATTCACTTCTCCTGCGCCTCAATATGATTCCGGAGAAAAAATTTATGGCTCTTTCAAGTTAGATGGGTCTTAATATTTACCCTTGACTATTTGTGCTGTAATTTTCTCATAAAAGATTCGTTTGACGAACGGTTTACACCATTAGAAATATCTCTCCAAGCTCTTTTATTCGAACTACAGAGATAGAGTGTGGCTTGGCACACTCTGTTCTTGTGGTTTTCGAGTGCCTAAAAAATGATCTTAAGGGCCTAAAAAATGCGCTGCAAAAAGATGACGTTCAAATGATATAAAACGTCGTAGAAAATCGTTGGTTTTATGTTGTTGTTCACCCTTCAAACAACTTCGCACGCACATGTTTCAACCTGTAAACCCATATTCACCATGCACAACAACAACACAAAGTAAATTATGTTCCGCACATCCATAACCACTGTGCATCACTCCTCTATCACGCCAATAACTTGCGTGCACTTCTTTTATGTCGCGCGCCAATGTCCACTGCGCGCAGTTTTGGTTCTTGCACTAATACCTGTTGCATGCAGTTCTTGTATCGCGCGTTGATATTCCACGCACATTTCACTCTACGTGCTACACCATGCCAAAGTTTAGAATGCCCCCACCACGCACCAATACTCTGTGTGCACCATTTACTAAACTGTCACATGACAACATATACCCACATTGCGCGCACACCAACCAAACTCCTCTCCGCTCTGTCAATACTGTGCACACCACGTGTTCCATTATTATTTTTCTGCGCGGTGCCAAAATTTAGTGCGCACACCTGCACACCAACATTTTTCCGTGTGGCACCCAAAATTTAGTGCGCACACCCAGAGAAAGCTAGGCACTGGGGTTGATACTTATACTTAGACTAATACTGTGCTAGGTGAACCTGGTCTAACACAATAAGATGGTGTAAAAATGAAATGGGCTAACCCGACCTACTGTTCCCACACACCCAAGCCAAGCAATCCCGTGAATATCAAAGTTCAGATCTGTGAGCCAGTCGGATGGTTCAAGATTTGCAACAGAGATAGATGCAACTGAGGTAAAGGAGGGTGAGAGTGCTTACAAGTTAGCTATCTTTAATGCCTTCCGTATGATCATCTCCTCGTTTACCACGAAAGGGGACAACTTCCTCTACCTCTACTTGGGACGGGGCCCTGTCTCTCCCATGAGCTACCTGGACCAAGGAATCAAGTTGGGTTTCACACCAGCATTTTTCTGTGTGGAACCCAAAATTTAGTTCACACACCCACACACCAACATTTTTCCATGCGGTGTCAAAATTTAGTGCATGCACCAACACACCACTATTTTTCCACATGGTACCAAATTTTAGCGCACGTACCCACATGCTAACATGTTTCCGTGCAATGCCCAATTCTTACATATCTCAATCTTTTACTGCGTAGAATGCATTTATAGTGCGCCCACCCACACACAATCATTTTTATGCGCATCAATTCCTCACGAATTTCGTTACAGAAATTGGGGCTTTTGGCTTAACGTTTTCCCCAATTTACCCTAGACATTTTGCAACCATGAAATTCGTTCAATTTCACCCTGATAACATCGATTCAACCTCTGCAACAACAAATCGTTGTGGGTTGACATTTCTGGAATGGATATTTTTTTTTCCAAAATCAATTCACGAATTGAGAATTTTAATTATAAAACTCGCTCCAACTGTCATGGCTTCACTATGATATCAAATTCGACCAATTCCAGGTCAGAATTTTCTAGAACAAATATTAAATCAAGAATATCTCACCACATGGTCGAATCTCTCAATTTCCCCGTGAATTTAACAACAGAAATTGGGATTTTTCCCAATTCCGCACAATTGTTGTTACATTTTACCATGGACACTTTGTAACTCAAAATTTGGCCACTTCGAAATCAATCCTCTATAAAATTTCACTTCAACTCAACTTTCTCGGCCCATCCAGGCTCAATGTTGAAAACTAAAGCTCTGATACCATATTGTAACATCCCCGACCATCCATGACGGGCCATGCTACACCAGAGAACGCTTTCATTCTCTCTGTGGAACATATTGTAACATACCCAACACCCAACTGAGCTATGCCACATAAATTTTTCGAATTGCATGCAATTAAAACATATACACACAGAACTCTTGCAGAATCTTTATATATAAACGTAAAAATACAAATACATTATGTAAATGCACAGATTCATACTGAAATAACAGTAAACACATACATGCAACATATACAGGAAATACACATAAATATAAACACTGTTATAAATCATACACAGGATAAATCCATAAGAATAAACACAGAAATGGTAATGCATCATGTAAATTTATCACACAATTGACACTTATCTTGGTAAGAATATCACCAACTGTGTGCAAACCTTCCACGAACCTCCCAGCCTTAGACCACACTATTCATCACTCTCAACAGTGAGTCACCCCCGAGTTGGGACTAAAATCCACCCGGGTAAAGGGATTCCTAACCAGGATGAAGGCTCATCGACAACAGGAAAGACTCCCTCTCAGGTGCCAACTCAAACTAACAACCTACAGTCCCCCATTCCCCACATCCCTGTCCCACCCAGGAAGTATGCCCCTTCTCTGATAAATAGTCCATCGGCTACCCCACTTCCTTTCCGAGCTTCAGCGACAAGCTAGACAAGAAGTCTCAGAGCATTGTAGTTGCAGTTTAGCACCTTCAGGAAATCAATTCCCAGAAATTCTCTCACTCAGAGAATTTCTCACGAGGCTAAAAACCCACCTCTTCAATATCCCACGGGCCTGACAACCTACTTGTTCAGTCTAGCTCCCAAGCTAACCAGATACACCAACACAAAATGGCTATGGATACAGGTTTAGGTACAGTCATGAAGGTACGAAGGATAGCTCAATGGTGTGTAAATTCTCATGGATGATTGAATGATGGAAGGAATGATGGAAAATATAATGGAAAAGATAGGAAAATGAAATAAGTCCCAACAATATGTATGCATGTCCCCAAATTGACACTTTTCATGTTAGGAGCTACTTTGGCCCACTTCTCCCCAACTTTAGAACTTAGGATAAAATAATTACCCATACTTTATATTTAACAAATATTAATATAACATTCCTTTTTGGCTTAAGCTCCCTAGCTTAGCCCTTTTCCTTAAATTTTAGGCCCCTCCCTTTCCCTAACCAGTGGAGTTTAGTCCCCCATACTCTTTTATCGTGGTCGGTATGCACGCAATGATGTATTTTATAATAATTATGAGACATATACAAAAACAAGCACACTGGCCTTTAACATCTATGCTCTCTGGCCCAATCAAAACATAAGCATCCTAGCTTATAATAACTGGCTCACCAGCCTATAAAACGCAACATATACACAAAAGGATCCCTGGCCTCAAAATCGCACGAACTTATGTTGTTGTGCATGTTATCCTGGAATGTGAAAACTTCCTCATTTTACTACACAGTACATGCATGCACTATGCCATGAAAGGTGCATACAAAATGATATCAAACAACTCACCATCTTAAGTACATTTTCATTTACATTTAAAATTGGGTTCAGCCTAGGGATATTACACCTTGACTCCTTCCAACTGATCTCGGCATCTTGAAACCACACTGATCATATGCTAAGGCCAAGACGGGTGCTTCGATCTTTTGCACAGCTCCATTCCCTTTCCCGACACGATCGCGGGCCGTGATCTCATGCTTATCCACATGAAATATCAAGATTTCGCATTTCAGGAGTTTCCACTCCCCTTGATTTCAAATATTGTGATGCTTGAAAACGTAAAACGACCCATCTAGATCAACGGTTGGATTTGCCTTGAATATGACATCCATGATTAACATCGGCATTTTGGGACTCGGGGCTTCGCACCTTGCTCCATGCTAATAACCCTGAATCATGAAATCGCGACTATGTTGATCGTGCACCACATGTCCTTCTAAAATGAATGGCTCCGATTATTTCATGAGTCCTTGTGACTTTTCCCTTTGACTTGCCCATCCTATGAGTTAGCAAAATTCTAATCTCACGCCATGCATCCTTCCCAGGATCAACGACTAGGATTGGACTCACGATTTCAGAACTATGACGCTATACTTCATGCAACTCTATGATCTCGGTTGCCCGATGGCTGTCAATCTGATCTGCCTGATGGATCTCTGTCGTTGAAAGTTGATCTTCCTCGCTTGCTTGATTTGAGTCCATATCAGACTGCTCTAAGTGACACGCCTGTGCTTATGTATGCGGTCTCTGTAAAAAAATACTTGGATGACTGACCGAGGTCTTGGGAAAACAATAGGATCGGTGAAAAAGGTCAAGAGAGGAGTGATCAGTCTTAGAGAAAACATGCAATCAAATGGACAAAGGCAAACCGAAGAAAAGATGCAATCCGAGAGGAAAAAATTACAATTGGGTCTACAAAAGAAGGAGAGACAGGAAAAAATACAGACTTAGGTAGAAACCACAAACCCCTAAAGTTTTGACAAGTTTATGTGATAACACAATCAAGTCACAAAAATTTGATATATGCTTCAAAGTCAAACTCATATCATCTCCACTAAATTTCAGACCATTTCAATATTCATCCTTGGGTAAAGGATTTGGGAAGCCATGAATCTTTGAAAAGTTGAAACATCCATACCTTGAAACAATTGTAGTAGCATCTGAGTTCTTCATCAAATCCAATGGAGTCACTAGTACCTTCTTCAAGATACAACTAAAAATGGAGTCATCAGGTGGATGATTTACAACCTCTTTGTGTCTGATTGTTGTCCACCATCAACAATCAGATATGAACTTTGTCATTTATCCCAGGGAAAATGCAACTTTCGGTCCCCGACAACGGCACCAAAATGTTAGCACTCGGAAATTTCTTTGGGTTGTATCAAAGAAAACCCCAAGGTAATTGTTTCAACCAACTTTAGATTGTATTCTCACCTATAAAACCATAGAGGGCTCTCTTAGATGTCTCATGATTGGTAATAACTCAAAGGATTCATCAATAAATGCACAGAGGTCAGATTCTGCAACAAGACATGTTTTTTTTTTTTTTTTTTTAAAGAGATGGTAGGAAAAGCGAGAGATAAATTACCA
Organism: Picea engelmannii; assembly: GCA_009831015.1. Classification (NCBI taxonomy): domain Eukaryota; kingdom Viridiplantae; phylum Streptophyta; class Pinopsida; order Pinales; family Pinaceae; genus Picea; species Picea engelmannii. The sequence continues at coordinate 103,307 of ML785002.1, forward strand.
TTGGGTAATGGAGTCAAATTCTGAAATTAAAATATTGGGCTAATGACTCATGGTGTACTCTCAGAGAACAAAGGCAAAGTAGGTGTTATTCTTTAGCAATAGGCAATATTTTGGATGGTAAAAGAAAAGAGAAAGGGACAACCCATCACACTGAGAGAATCTAGCATAGGATGATTTCTCAATGTAACTTTATATGAAATACATAAAGATAGATTACTATGAGTAGAGCATCAAGCGTGGATGAATTCTAAACCAACAATCTTTAAACACATAACAAGTATTTTCCGTATGAATGGAGCATCGAAGATGGATGAAATCCAAACATTTACTCTCATCCAAATACTGGAAAGAACATACAATTATGGAGATGAGCATTACAAAGAAAAGACATACTTAAAACAACATCGTAATGAAACTTTGCTTCATGAAAGCATGATACTTCTACATTTATCTCATAAAGATATCCAGGAAAATGATACACAATCCAATAGTCTCTCTCACTGAAAGTCCCACCCCCCCTCATATTTACATCAAAATGAACCAATTATATAGAAAAATAATGCCACATTTGTATGTTAGGGTCGAACTACTACCTCCTAGAATCATGGATATGGTTTCTTTGAAAGAGAACAATAACTTCAAAAGATTTACTAAAAATAGAAAACCTGACTTTGCCAAATCATAATCGTAACCGAAATATTCTTTACAATCATTGATCATGATCAAAATTTGACCATATGCTTGTGATAATTCATCATGAGAACTTTTGGACAATCTGTCCCCCTTGCACAACAAGTCTACTACACGACAGTAACCTACAACAAAAGCACAGCGAATTGCGCAACAAACTGAGAAAATAGGGGTTAAAGATGAAATCACATCTCCCTAATAAAAAACGATTTTTCAAAACTGAGAGAATTTTTTGTATATGAACCCGTGATTGAGAAAAACCTCTCTCTGTTTTCTAAAAATCATCTCCAATCTCCTGGGATCCGCGACCAAAGATGATGACAAAAACAAAATCTGAAAAAATGGGTTGTAAATATTCATTCAAATCTACCAAAATTTGAAACTTTTTTCAAATCGGAGAGAGGTTTTTATTATTTGTTTCATCCTCGAAAAAATATTCTCAGGTATTTTCAAAATTCCTCTCTAGTTGGTCAAAAAATGATCTTGAAGTTGACCACTAAACCAATTGTTTGCGCAACGCGCCTTGTAGCCTGTGCACAGGAAAATCCTTTGTGCGAAAAAATCCTCTGCGCAGCAAAATCCTCTGCACTAAAAAATACTCTGCACGACAACATCCTTTGCGCGACAACATCCTCTGCATGAAAAAATCCTATGCACGACAAAACCCTGTACGCAACAAAATCCTCTGCGCGACAACCCCCTCTGCATGACAACACCCTCTGTATGACAACATCCTCTACGTGGTGAAATCCTTTGTGCATCGCGCAACAAATGAAAGAAGCCAAAGCCTTTGCACAATGAACTTGCACAACGAGTATGCTTTTTAATTTTGTAACGATACCAATGAAATGGAGTGTCATGATTGTTCCTTCTCTAACCTCATGAAAGGTGATGATGAACCATAATTCCTTTTGACTTGATATTCACCCTAACCTATGACTCATCTATGAATACCTTGATTTTCCCAAGATCATGTCATGACTTTGAAAACTTTGGAAAAAACTCTAACTCTAGCTATGAAAATCATGGTGCTAACATTATGGATGGAAGAGTAAGGCATTTTTATTGAGGAGACTATTTTTTGATGATTTTTTGAAATCTCTTGATGATTCATGGAAAGGCTTTATGGATGAAAAAGGACTTACCTAGTAAGTGTTATTTTTAAGTCTTTGTGGATTTATTCATTGGATGGATTAAGCGCAAATGTTCTTATCAAGTGGCGAAGGTGCATTTTCCTTGTATTTTCTTGGATGGATCCTATATTGTTAACCCTAGGAAGGTTTGTAGTGGACTACCCTCCCTTGAAGTAGTCGCAGAGCTTGTAAAAAGGACATAGGAGGGTAGCTAGGGTTTGTAGTGGACTACCCTAGCTATTATCCTATAGGATAACCTTATAAGGTTTGTAGTGGACTACGTAGGGTTTATCCAAAATCCATTCTCTAAAAGACTTTTTAAAGGGATATAGGATGACTTTGTGGGGTTTGTAGTGGAATACCCTAGTTGTCACCCTCTAGGAGGGTATTTAAGGTTTTTAGTGGACTACCTTGGACATCACCCAATATCCATTATTTACCTTCTTCAAGAGAATCCCTAGTTGACCCCATATGCCCAATGAAAAGACAATAGTCTCAAGTCCTCCTATCATGTTTCATAACCTAAAACTTACCCAAACTATTTTTCCTAGATTTATTATTCACATCATTTTGAAATAATTTCCCTAAGTCCTAGAAATCTTAATTTAGGGAAGCCCCCCTTGAACTCTAAAAGAGTTGGGTCGAAGTGCAGAAGAGGGTCGGTGAGGTCACAATGGCCCCCCACTTAGTTTCACTTAGATGGCACTTGAACTTTTGGACTTTATCTCCTAATGTGCGAAATCATGTGGTAACAAGGAGGAATGATAAGGATATTTACTTATTATATTCATTTCTTGTTTGTATGTTATTCTCGTAGGTTGTCTAGATATGTGAAAATCAACATAGGAAAAATAGTTATAGGTTGTTGTTTTTTTCTTATTATCGTGGTTAGGTTGGATGTGATCTTTAAAAACAAAAATTGTAGTAATAAGTTGATATTTTTCTACAAGCTTGTTGAGATATGTGCTATGCTAATTTTCTTGATGTAAAAACTATATCAGTACTATGTAAGTATTTCTTAATAAAAAATCAATAAGAGATTATGATTTTCACTTTGGTGTAAAACTCTAATTAAGTAGTTTCAATCCACATATCTTACACTAGAATTTTTCATGAAGAATTATTCTTTATTGGATTATATTATGAGAATTTGATTTTTCATGAAGAATATTTGTATTCATTTATGTTGGATAATGGTTATATTGGGTTGAGAGATGCTCCTTAGCTATTAAGGAAACCTTCCTGTCATTATATAATAGTCAAGAAAAATAATTCGCATTTGTTTTTTGTAAATAAGAAAAAGATAAATTATATAAACAAGATGTACATGAGGGTCTGAACCGTTTCAGTTTCCAGAGAGACCATGACTATATCCTGTAATAAAAAAGAACAAAAACTTTCCTACCCTAGAGGGTAAACCAAGTTGGAAATAACATAATTATCCTTAAAATTTGTAGTTTGTATGTCCAAATAAGTATGAAATAACTGATAAGAATCCCTATGACAGAAAAAACTAGATATAAAAGAAGACTATAGAGACTATGAAGCATGTTATTTATGGTCATGAGGAACCTAAGAAGAAGATGGGCTCATGAAATCCCTGTGAGTAGCGATAGTAGAATATTATTCCCATGGCCGATTCACAATAGGAGGATGGAAGGAGACGCCATGAAGATGAGCTATCAAGGTCACCACTGACAGAAGATATGAATTTTGTACCTCCAGAGTTTCCATTTTGTGCTTTAACTAACGAAAATTTTCATCCTTGGGAAACATACCCAGAGATACCATGGTTTTGGTATGCCAATAAAGTTCGAGGGTTTGGAATAACTTGGAGTTATGAGTCCTATTGTAGCCAAGGTACGAAATCAAGTTGCCAACCTGTTGCTCCATGTCTTAGTCAACTTTAAACTCCCTAACTAGTTTGACCGCGACGTCAAGCATTGATATGGTTTCCTTATCTTCCGGAGGCACAAATTCCTGATAAAAGCAACTGCAACCACTGCCTTGGCAACCCACCACAAGAAAGCAATACAAGGATGTGGTTTGAGTCCTTAGGGAACCATAAGGATGAAAACCATAAGTTCCAGTAAAATTAGAGCATATCCAACCATAACATAACAACAACCATGTATTCCCCTTGTTTATCTATCTACCAAGGAATAGAAATGACTTCCTTCGACAAACGCACCAAGATTCATGATGCAACCTAGGCATGAACATCTCCATTATGCAAGGTCATGAACATCTTGTTCAAGATTTAATTCTCACCCGATTGTTTATCCTTGCCATTACCAATATTAACACTTTGAGTCTACAAGAGTGCAGACCTCTCATCAACAATAGTATGCGGTCCTTTCGAGCTCTCACTTCGATCTTCCCCTTGGTCCTCTCCATTAACTTCCATAACTCATCGATCCTCTTGGAGTACACTTCATCATGAATTTCAATAATCCATTGGACCATCAAAAGGACAACCTCATTAGTGACTAGGGAAAGTGAAGTGGCCACCTGTGATCTGGGGTGGGTGCACAAATGCCAAGTTAACTTATAGTCATGGTGACGATGCATTCAAGGAAATAATTTATATTATTAAAATTATATGGGCGTAAAAATTAAATAATTTTTTTCATATATTAGAAATTAATTTACTCATCTTACACTTAGCTATAAATTGATTAATTTGTAACAAACCATTCACTTTTTCATATGTTAATACAATTCCATAGTACTTCTAACACGTAGGAAACTTGTCACTTTGTCATGGGTAATTAGTATTTGATAATTGTTGATGCAAGTGTTGTTGCATGGATGCAACCATCTTCACACAAAATTTATATATTCCGTTCTTAAATTCAATCACAATGATTTTGTTTTTATTACCATTCATAATCAATCATATATGATCATTAAAATTGACTTGAAATCACAAATCGTAAATCAAATTGTCTTGTATACAAAACCATCTTTCATATATTGTAAGAGTTACAACGAGTGACATTGTTCACTTTAAAACCAAAGACTAGGAAAATTGTTCGCTTTCAACCAAAACTTATGAAAAATTGGAAAAAATATTACAATGAAATATATATATATATATATATGAAAATTTTAGAAATTGTATCAATTGTATCAAATTGAATGATTGAAAATGTATCAAATCGTATCTCATTAAATGCGTCTAAGAATAAAAAAATGATAAATACAAACCTTATAGAGATGAATTAACCATGCCCCAAATATCACTCTATTTATGTTAGTCTAGGTTATTATATAAACCATACCATACAAACCAACGTTCATTTGTTCAACTAGCAAAAAACCATACAAATGTTAAAACATAGAACATCGTACAAAAAGATAAAATTAAGAGAGTAGAGACAAATAATTGTGAACACCCAAAGTTCTTTTGAATTCCTGAATACATACAATATAATGTGACTCCAATATATAGAGTTCATATGGTTTTTATCAGATCTAACGTATTCCAAAGATAAATGGAGAGGTTGAGAGAATATCTCAACCGCACACCAAACTAAGATCTCACAAATCTAACTCTCAAACAACCTCCTAAAAATAAGATTACACAACTCACGTAGAGATTGACTCTATTTCTCAATACATTAGAAAACATATTAGATAAGTAGGAATTATATATTCCAACACTGTCCCTTAATGACTACTTATCTAAATACCTATGTGGTCATATATTCATCACTCTGAAGGCTTCAATCTTTCAAACTTTTTTCTGTGTCTTCTTGTACCTGCATTTGGTTATTGACGTCCATAACAAAAACAAACCATCTACCAAAATACATGGGTCATTAGCTGCAATAACCACAAGTCCTCTAGAAATGCTTTTTAGCTACATGGTTAATCAAGATATTAGGCTTTCCCTTAATCATAACTTGGTCCATCACATTATGAGATAAATCCATCTCACATTCCCCCCCTTAATCGAAGACTCAATTTATGCAACTCCACATCCTCTCTAAGAATAAGAGGATAAGTATGTGTGAATCTACACCACAAGATGTATACCTGAATAGCAGGGCTTACAACAAACATGGGAAACTAACTTTCCTATGACAAGACAATATAGCTTGGACCAAAAAACCAGGGTGTCGGGTACAACCGATCATGCACCCCTACAATATTTCAATAAGGTACAAAAATTCACACAATTTATTGTAACTCCAAAGCCCATTTACATCATTTCATTATCGACCATGACACACATAACCACTTATGCCATTTAAGGGAAGCTTCACACAATGTGAATGACATAACTATGCACACTTTCAAAAAAAATTGTACACAACTTGAATCACATATCTGTGAGTCCCACGAAATGGGCACGTACACCTCACTTCGCTATAACACCTCCATGAAGTGGGCCAAGCACTTAGAATTTCAATTCTGACCTTCTAATAGGCATTGACTTACTCAATAGACTTCCACTTCAAATCAATTTATATTTGAGCATCTATCCCCCACCACAGGTGAAGAATATTGTAGCTGCCGACTTACCGTGGCTCCTGCTCCACATAGGTCATCTCTTCACAGTGCCGCTATCTCTTCTTGGAAACAACAATCTTTCACATGGCCAATGATCAACCAACACTCGAGCAATACGCAATGGCACCATTAGCAGATTGCAAACTTTCAGAGAGAACAATCATACAGCTCCCCAACAATTTTTACGTCGAAAGGCGTATACCTATTAGCAATGGGCACATTTAATACGTTTTTAATCTTTAATGCGGTTTTTATGGACAGGATCAAATGTAGATAGAATATTCTTGGTCCTCAAACTAAATGGAGGGTTCTCATTTAAAATATTAACTTCCTTGCTTTTATAAAGGAATATGTTTTTGTGTTTACTTTTTCACATTTACTTAATCTGAATAAAAATTTACTATCTTGTAAAATTGATTACACGTTTATGTAATTAGTAATGGAGTATGTGATTAGGAATGGAGTATGTGAAGCACTTCACCTTATTTACTACCTATAAAATTGGTAGCACATTATTTACCACCTGTAAACTTGGGTGCACTTCACGTTAATCTTCATGGGATGTGGATCTAAACGCTCGACATGTAATTTACCTTAAGCTTGGTGGGATGTGTGGCACGTTATTTACCAGCCCGCACTTCACCTTAAATGATAGGAAGCCAACATTTAATGGCTACGTGGTGTCAATTTCTTGCCTGGTTTATGGCCGCACTTCCAAGATGTTTGTGCCATGTCCGCAACTGAACATTAGCCATTTTTGTAGTTGTAATTGCAGATCCACATTGCACTTCGAGCAAGCTCGTATAGAGGAGAATAATGAAGCAGGATCAGAGAGGAAAGGAGGAAACGATCTTAAAACCACATCATCAACATCAACGTCCACAAAGAGGTTAGAAAAAATGTTCTTTGCATTTTCTTTGGTTTTCTAGTTATCAATACATGGATTTTAAATTGCATGCGTGCCCTTGTCTATTTTCTGCATTTTCTTTGGTTTTAAATTGCATATGCGCCCGTCTGTTCTCTTCGTTTTCTCAGCATATTAGTGGCCGATACCTTTCGGCGTTCTCCAGCCGCGAGTCGGCTGTGCTAGTACACGTCCTATAGAAATTTGATTCTTCACATGAGCTCACATGATAACTACATACAATGGCAACGGTTCCACTCTACATGGTCAAATGGTAGTCGATAGTGTGACAACGATTTCATGACAGCAACAAATATGGATGGACAAACTTCACACAACGACTTCTCTCTTGGCAAGTCTTTCTCCACTGGATTCTACGAAATCTCCCACACAGGCTGTGTAAAACGGACCTGCGGAAACAGAAAACGAAGTCGATAGAACAGAGAAACGGTTTTAACAGGAACCGCAGAACAGAATGCATAAAACACCACACACCGATCTCATTATTGAATTGATATATAAAAGGAATTACATACAAAGGGAATGCTTCGTAAACAATGAAGCGTCTAACAACTCACTCAACTCAGTGATAAAAGCAAGAAACCAAACAATTGTAAGTTAACTAATTAACTGAGCGATTGCTCAACTTATTCGTCTAACACACCCCCGTAAGTTGGAGCATGACAATCATTTAACCTAACAACACTCAGCTTAGATCTGAGTGATACAAATGTTTCTGTGCCCAAAGGCTTTGTGAAGATATCAGCTTGTTGATCTGCTGATTTACAAAATTTTACAGTGATTACATCTTC
>ML785002.1:142027-168604 GCA_009831015.1 Picea engelmannii
AAAAGAACAAGAATTAAAAAATACAATTGTTTTCTATAACATCCCATTTCATACATATGCACAACAACATGGAAGTCCATATCATACACAACCTTACTACAAGAAAAACAATAGCTCAAAATTCTTCAATCAACATTAATATAATAGCATATTGTCTAACCATTTGTAACAATGTTTAAACCTATTTTGAAACTACCATACCATTTAAAGAATATTGTGTTGGCGTATTCCGTGATTTTTCTTTTTTCTTCGACGATTTTTCTTTTTTCTTGGATAATTCCTTTGAAATTTCACTCGCTTCATAGTCCATGATTTCTGAAAATAAAAATAAAAAACTATTACCACAACTTGAAATTATTGAAGACAAGATAAATTTATAAATATTATCATTTCTTGCGACATTGTACTTGTAACAAAATGAACAAGAATCATGACAATCATTTGAACAAATATATTGCTAGAACATAAATTGCATCATTTTGATTGTTCATTGAGGAAATCTAGCACCCACTAGCTTTCCTTCTAGCAGAAGTGCATTGCCAACAACAACATTATATAGTAAAAGAAAACTAACTACTGCTCAATTTCCATCTAAGAAAGGAACAAGTGTAAATCTTATGACAATGTCATATTTAAATACAATTATTCTTTCATAGTCATAGATCTTCTTCGATCTCTCTAGAGCTGATAAAAAGACGTCTCAAACAACAACATTCCACGGTGGTGAAAAGGTAGCACATGCTAACTTTCACTTTTGCACAAGCACAAGCACATTTCAAACAACATCATTCCACTGGTGGAAAGCTAGCACATACTATCTTTCCCTTTTGCACAAGCACAAATTCATATCAAACAATATCATTCCATCGGGGTGGAAAGCTAGCACGTGCTAGATTTCCCTCTTGCACAAGCACAAGTGCATCTCAAACAACATCATTCCACCATGGGGGAAAGTGCACATGTAGGGGAAAGCTATCACGTGCTATATTTCCCTCTTGCACAAGCACAAATGCATCTCAAACATCATTCTAGTCTAGGGAAAAGTTAACACGTGCTAACTTTCCCTCTCACACAAGTACAAACACATCTCAAACAACATAATTCCATTGCAAGGAAAAGCTAGTGTCTTCTAAATTTCCCTCTTAGACAAGCATAGATTCATCTTGAACATCATTTCACCATGGAGTTTCAAAATATAGCACGTGCTAGTTTTCCCTTGTGCACAACCACAAGAGCATATAAAACAACATCATCCCACCATGGAATAACAAGAACAAGTGATAGCTTTCCCTCTTGCACAAGAACAAGTGCATATCAAACAACATCATTCCACCTTGGAGTAAAGCTAGTGCATGCTAGTTTTCCCTCTAGCACAAGCACATATCAAAGAACATCATTCCACCTTCGGGGAAAGCTAGTGTGTGCTAGTTTCCCTATTACACAAGCACAAGTGCATCTCGAAGAACATCATTCCAGCGTATGTAAAAACTAGCATGTGCTAACTTTCCCTCATGGACAAGCACAAACATATATCGAACATCTTTCCATCGAGGGGAAAAGCTAGCACATGCCAAATTTTTGTTTTGCACAACCACAAGCATATCTAAAACAACATTATTTCATTGTGGGGAAAAGCTAATGCATGCTAGATTTTTCATCTTGCACAAGCACATCATGGACAACATCATTCCATCATGGGGGGGAAATAGCACGTAATAGCTTTCCCTTTTGCACAAGCACAAGTGCATATCAAACAATATCATTCCACCGGGGTGGAAAGCTAGCACATGTTAGCTTTCCCTCTTGCACAAGCACAAGTGCATCTCAAACAAAATTATTCCAGCATGGGGGAAAGATAGCGTGCAGGGAAAATCTAGCACGTGCTATATTTCCCTCTTACATAAGCACAATTTCATCTCAAACATCATTCTAGCATAGGGGAAAGTTAACACGTGCTAACTTTCCCTCTCGCACAAGTACAAACACATCTCAAACAACATAATTCCACTATAAAAAAAAGCTAGTGTGTGCTAACTTTCCCTCTTAGACAAGTACAGATTCATTTCAAACATCATTTCACCATGGGGGAAAACTAGAATGTGCTAGTTTTCCCTTGTGCACAACCAGAATAGCATCTAGAACAACATCATTCCACAATGGTAGAAAGATAATGCGTGCTAGCTTTATGTCTTGCACAAGCACATCTCAGACAACATCATTCTACCATGGGGAAAATCTAGCGCGTGCTAGCTTTCCCTCTTGCACAAGAACACGTGTATATCTAACAACATCATTCCACCTTGGAGTAAATCTAATGCATGCTAGTATTCCCTCTGGCACAAGCACATATCAAAGAACATCATTCCACCTTCGAGGAAAGCTAGTGTGTGCTAGATTCCCTATTACACAAGCACAAGTGCATCTCGAACAACATCATTCCATCGTAAGTAAAAACTATCATGTGCTAAATTTTCCTCATGAACAAGCACAAACACATCTCGAACATCATTCCATCATGGGGGAAAGCTAGCACGTGCTAACTTTATATTTTTCATAGCAACTAGCACATCTAAAACAACGTTATTTCAGCGTGGGGGAAAGCTAACACATGCAAGCTTTCCATCTTGCACAAACACATCTTGGACAACATCATTCCACCATGGGGGAAAACTAGCACATACTAGCTTTCCCTTTTGCACAAGCACAAGTTCATATCAAACAATATCATTCCACCGTGGGGGAAAGCTAGCGCATGCTAGCATTCCCTCTTGCACAAGCACAAATGCATCTCAAACAACATCATTCCACCATGGGGGAAAGCTACCGTGTAGGGGAAAGCTAGCACATGCTATCTTTCCATATTGCACAAGCACAATTGCATCTTGAACATCATTCTAGAATAGGAAAACGTTAGCCTGTGCTAAGTTTCCCTCTTGCACAAGCACAAATGCATCTCAAACAACATCATTCCATCATGGAGGAAAGTCCGTGCATGTTAGCCTTCCCTCTTGCACAAGCATAAATGAATCTCAAACAACATCATTCAACCCTAAGGGAAAGCTAGTGCGTGCTAGCTTTCCCTCTCGCAGAAGTACAAGTGCATCTTGAACAAAATCATTCTACCATAAAGAAAAGCTAGCATGTGATAACTTTTCATCTTGCACAGGCACAAAAGAACCTCGAACATCATTCCACTATGGTAGACGTGATAGCTTTCCTTCTTTCACAACCACAAGCGCATCTAGAACAACCTCATTCCACCGAGGGAGAAAGTTAACGCATGTTAACTTTTCATCTTACACAAGTACAAACACAAATCGTATAACATCATTCGACTATAGGGGAAAGCTATCTTTCCCTCTTGCACAAGCAACGGTGCATATCAAACAACATTCCACCATCGGGGATAGGTAGAGTGTGCTAGCTTTCCCTCTTGCACAAGCACAGGTGCATCTCGACCAACATTATTCCACCATGAGGGAAAGCTAGCGTGTGTTAGATTTCCCTCTTGCATAAGAACAAATGCATCTCCAAAAACATCATTCCACCATAGAGTAAAGCTAGTATCATTCCACCATGGGGTGAAACTTTTGTTTTCTAGATTTTCCTATTGCGCAATCACAGGTGCATCTCGAAAAACATCATTCCACAATGGGGGAAAGCTAGCGCGTCCTAGCTTTCCCTCTTAAACAAGCACAAGAACATCTCGAACAATATCATTTTAGCATGGAGGAAAGCTTACACATGCTAGTCTTCCCTCTTGCACAATCATAAGCTCATCTTGAACAACATCATTCCACCCTGAAGGAAATCTAGCGTGTGGTAGCTTTCCCTCTTTGAACAAGCACATGTGCATATTGAAACAACATCATTTCAACATGGGGGAAAGCTATATTATGTTGGATTTCCCTCTTGCTAAGGCACAAGCACATCTCGAACAACATCATTCCACCATGGGGGAAAGTTAGTGCATGCTAGCTTTCCCTCTTGCACAAGCACTAGCACATCTCGAAAATCATCCCACCATGGGGGTAAGCTAGTGCATGCTGATTTTCCCTCTTGCAAAAGCACAAGCTCATCTTCAACATCATTCAATGTGGGGGAAAGCTAGCATGTGCTAGCTTTCCCCCTAGCACAATCACATATCGAATAACATCATTCCAACATGGGGGAAACCTAGCGCATTATAGCTTTCCATTGTGAAAAAGCACAAGTGCATCTCAAATAACATCATTCCACCATGGAGGAAAGGTAGAGTGTGCTAGCTTTCCCTCTTGCACAAGAACAAGCACATCTCGAACAACATCATTTTAGCATGGAGGAAATATTGCACATGCTAGTCTTCCCTCTTGCACAAGCATAAGCTTATCTTGAATAACATCATTCCACCGTCAAGGAAATCTAGTGTGTGCTAGCTTTCCCTCTTGAACAAGCACAAGTGCATCTTGAAACAACATCATTCAACCGTAGGGGGAAAGATAGTTTATGTTGGATTTCCCTCTTGCAAAAGCACAAGCACATCTCGAACAACATCATTCCACCATGGGGGAAATCTAGCACATGCTAGATTTCCCTCTTACAAAGGCACTAGTGCATCTTGAAAATCATCCCACCATTGTGGTAAGCTAACACATGCTAGTTTTCCATGTTGCACAAGCACAAGTTGATCTCAAACAACATCATTCAATGTGGGGTAAAGATCGCATGTGCTAGATTTCCCCCTAGTGCAATCACATATCGAATAACATAATTCCACCATGGGGGAAAGCTAGCGCATGCTAGTTTTCCATATTGCAGAAGCACAAGTGCATCTTGAACAACATCATTCCACCACGGGGGATAGATAGCACGTGCTAGCTTTCCCTTTTGCACCAGCACAAGCACATCTCGAACAACATCATTTTAGAAGGGAGGAAATATTGCACATACTAGTCTTCTCTCTTGCACAAGCATAAGCTCATCTTGAACAACATCATTCCAACATCAAGGAAATCTAGCGTGTGCTAACTTTCCCTCTTGAACAAGCACAAGTGCATCTTGACACAACATCATTCCACCGTGGGGGAAAGCTAGTTTATGTTGGATTTCCCTCTTGCAAAAGCTCAAGCACATCTCAAACAACATCATTCCGTTGTGCGGGAAAGCTAGCACATGCTAGATTTTCCTCTTGCACAAGCACTAGCGCATCTCGAAAGTCATCCCACCATGGGGGTAAGATAGTGCATGCTATTTTTCCCTCTTGCACAAGAACTAGCTCATCTCAAAAAACATCATTGAATGTGGGGGAAAGCTAGCATGTGCTAGCTTTCCCCCTAGCACAATCACATCTCGAATAACATCATTCCAACATGGGGGAAAGCTAGCGCATGCTAGCTTTTTCCCACATAGAATGATGTTGTTTGAGATGAGCTAGTGCTTGTGCAAAAGGGAAAACTAGCACGTGCTACTTACCCCCATGGTGGGATGATTTCAAGATGCGTTAGTGCTTGTGCAAGAGGAAAAGATAGCATGCGCTAGCTTTCCCCCACGGTGGAATGATGTTGTTCGAGATGTGCTTGTGCTTTTGCAAGAGGAAAATCCAACATAAACTAGCTTTCCCCCACGATGGAATGATGTTGTGTCAAGATACACTTGTGCTTGTTCAAGAGGGAAAGTTAGCACACCATCATACCATCATAAGTGTGTCTTGAACAACATCATACCAACATGGGGGAAAGCAAGCACATGCTAGCTTTCCCTCTTGCACAAGCACAAGCACATCTCGAACAACATCATTTTAGCATGGAGGAAAGCTTGCACATGCTAGTCTTCCCTCTTGCACAAGAATAACCTCATCTTGAACAACATCATTCCACCATCAAGTAAATCTAGCGTGTGCTACCTTTCCCTCTTGAAAAAGCACAAGTGCATCTTGAAACAACATCATTCCACCATGGGGGAAAGCTAGCTTATCTTGGATTTCCCTCTTGGAAAAGCACAAGAACATCTTGAATAACATCATTCCAACATGGGGGAAAGCTAGCACGTGCTAGCTTTCCATTTTACAGAAGCACAAGTGCATCTCGAAAAATATCATTCCACCATGGGGGAATGCTAGTGCGTGCTAGCTTTCCCTCTTGCACAAGCACAAGTGCATCTCGAACAACATCATTTTAGTATGGAGGAAAGCTTGCACATGCTAGTCTTCCCTCTTGCATAAGAATAATCTCATCTTGAACAACATCATTCCACCGTCAAGTAAATCTAGCGTGTGCTACCTTTCCCTCTTGAACAAGCACAAGTGCATCTTGAAACAACATCATTCCACCATGGGGGAAAGCTATTTTATGTTGGATTTCCTTCTTGGAAAAGCACAAGCACATCTCGAATAACATCATTCCAACATGGGGGAAAGCTTGCACGTGTTAGCTTTCCATTTTCCAGAAGCACAAGTGCATCTCGAACATCATTCCACCATGGGGGAAAGCTAGCGCGTGCTAGCTTTCCCTATTGCACAAGCACAAGCGCATGTCGAACAATTATTTTATCATGGAGGAAAGCTTTAACATGCTAGTGTTCCCTCTTGCACAAGAATAACCTCACCTTGAACAAAATCATTCCACCGTTAAGGAAATCTAGCATCTACTAACTTTCCCTCTTGAACAAGTAAAAGTGCATCTTGAAACAACATCATTCCATCGTAGGGGAAAGTTAGTTTATGTTGGATTTCCCTCTTGCAAAATCACAAGCACATCTCGAACAACATCATTCTACCGTGGGGGAAAGCTATCGCATCTTGAAAATGATAGCTTTTCCTCTTGCACAAGCACTAGCGCATCTTAAAAAGCATCCCACCATGGGGGTAAGCTAGCGCGTGCTAGTTTTCCCTTTTGCAGAAGCACAAGCTCATCTCAAACAACATCATTCAATGTGGGGGAAATCTAGCATGTGCTAGCTTCCCCCCTAGTGCAATCACATCTCGAATAACATCATTCCAACATGGGGGAAAGCTAGCACGTGCTAGCTCTCCATCTTGCAGAAGCACAAGTGCATCTGGAACAACATCATTCCACCATGGGGGAAAGCTAGCCTGTGCTAGTTTTCCCTCTTGCACAAGCACAAGCGCATCTCGAACAACATCAATATAGCATGGAGGAAATCTTCCACATGCTAGTCTTGCCTCTTGCACAAGCATAAGCTCATCTTGAACAACATCATTCCACCATCAAGGAAATCTAGCATGTTCTATCTTTCCCTCTTCAACAAGCACAAGTGCATCTTGAAACAACATCATTCCACCATGGGGGAAAGCTAGTTTATGTTGGATTTCAGTCTTGGAAAATCACAAGCACATCTCGAACAACATGACTCCACCGTGGGGGAAAGGTAGCGCATGCTAGATTTCCCTCTTGCACAAGCCCTAGCACATCTTGAAAATCATCCCACCATGGGGGTAAGCTTGCACATGCTAGTTTTCCCTCTTGCACAAGAAAAATCTCATCTCAAACAACATCATTCAATGTGGGGGAAAGCGCAATCACATCTTGAATAACAACATTCCACCATGGGGGGAAGCTAGCGCATGCTAGTTTTCCATATTGCAGAAGCACAAGTGCATCTTGAACAACATCATTCCACCATGGGGGATAGATAGCGTGTGCTAGCTTTCCCTTTTGCACAAGCACAAACACATCTCGAACAACATCATTTTAGCATGGAGGAAAACTTGCACATGCTAGTCTTCCCTCTTGCACAAACATAAGCTCATCTTGAACAACATCATTCCACCATCAAGGAAATCTAGCATGTGCTAACTTTCCCTCTTGAACAAGCACAAGTGCATCTTGACACAACATCATTCCACCGTGGGGGAAAGATAGTTTATGTTGGATTTCCCTCTTGCAAAAGCTCAAGGACATCTTGAACAACATCATTCCATCGTGCGGGAAAGCTAGCACATGCTAGCTTTTCCTCTTGCACAAGCACTAGCCCATCTCGAAAGTCATCCCACCATGGTGGTAAGATAGTGCATGCTAGTTTTCCCTCTTGCACAAGAACTAGCTCATCTCAAACAACATCATTGAATGTGGGGGAAAGCTAGCATGTGCTAGTTTTCCCCCTAGCACAATCACATCTCGAATAACATCATTCCAACATGGGGGAAAGCTAGCGCGTGCTAGCTTTTCCCCACATAGAATGATGTTGTTTGAGATGAGCTAGTGCTTGTGCAAAAGGGAAAACTAGCACGTGCTATCTTACCCCCATGGTGGGATGATTTTAGAGATGCGTTAGTGCTTGTGCAAGAGGAAAAGCTAGCATGCGCTAGCTTTCCCCCACGGTGGAATGATGTTGTTCTAGATGTGCTTGTGCTTTTGCAAGAGGAAAATCCAACATAAGCTAGCTTTCCCCCACGATGGAATGATGTTGTGTCAAGATGCACTTGTGCTTGTTCAAGAGGGAAAGTTAGCACACCATCATACCATCATAAGTGTGTCTTAAACAACATCATACCAACATGGGGGAAAGCAAGCACATGCTAGCTTTCCCTCTTGCACAAGCACAAGCACATCTCGAACAACATCATTTTAGCATGGAGGAAAGCTTGCACATGCTGGTCTTCCCTCTTGCACAAGAATAACCTCATCTTGAACAACATCATTCCACCATCAAGTAAATCTAACGTGTGCTACCTTTCCCTCTTGAAAAAGCACAAGTGCATCTTGAAAAAACATCATTCCACCATGGGGGAAAGCTAGTTTATGTTGGATTTCCCTCTTGGAAAAGAACAAGCACATCTTGAATAACATCATTCCAACATGGGGGAAAGCTAGCACGTGCTAGCTTTCCAATTTACAGAACCACAAGTGCATCTCGAACAATATCATTCCACCATGGTGGAATGCTAGTGCGTGCTAGCTTTCCCTCTTGCACAAACACAAGTGGATCTCGAACAACATCATTTTAGTATGGAGGAAAGCTTGCACATGCTAGTCTTCCCTCTTTCACAAGAATAACCTCATCTTGAACAACATCATTCCACCGTCAAGTAAATCTAGCGTGTGCTACCTTTCCCTCTTGAACAAGCACAAGTGCATCTGGAAACAACATCATTCCACCATGGGGGAAAGTTAGTTTATGTTGGATTTCCTTCTTGGAAAAGCACAAGAACATCTCGAATAACATCATTCCAACATGGGGGAAAGCTTGCACGTGTTAGCTTTCCATTTTCCAGAAGCACAAGTGCATCTCGAACATCATTTCACCATGGGGGAAAGCTAGCGCGTGCTATCTTTCCCTCTTGCACAAGCACAAATGCATGTCGAACAGTTATTTTATCATGGAGGAAATCTTGCACATGCTAGTCTTCCCTCTTGCACAAGAATAACCTCATATTGAACAAAATCATTCCACCGTTAAGGAAATCTAGCATCTACTAACTTTCCCTCTTGAACAAGTACAAGTGCATCTTGAAACAACATCATTCCACCGTACGGGAAAGTTAGTTTATGTTGGATTTCCCTCTTGCAAAATCACAAGCACATCTCGAACAACATCACTCTACCGTGGGGGAAAGCTATCGCATCTTGAAAATGCTATCTTTTCCTCTTGCACAAGCACTAGCGCATCTCAAAAATCATCCCACCATGGGGGTAAGCTACCGCGTGCTAGTTTTCCCTCTTCCACAAGAACTAGCTCATCTCAAACAACATCATTGAATGTGGGGGAAAGCTAGCATGTGCTAGATTCCCTCCTAGCACAATCACATCTCGAATAACATCATTCCAACATGGGGGAAAGCTAGCACGTGCTAGCTTTCCATCTTGCAAGAGCACAAGTGCATCTCGAACAACAACATTCCACCATGGGGGAAAGCTAGCATATGCTAGTTTTCCCTCTTGCACAAGCACAAGCGCATCTCGAACAACATCAATTTAG
The DNA here is from genome assembly GCA_009831015.1 of Picea engelmannii. Lineage (NCBI taxonomy): Eukaryota > Viridiplantae > Streptophyta > Pinopsida > Pinales > Pinaceae > Picea > Picea engelmannii. Next base: position 151,943 of record ML785002.1, read on the forward strand.
CAAGGAGGAATTATTGCACATGCTAGTCTTGCCTCTTGCACAAACATAAGCTCATCTTGAACAACATCTTTCCACCGTCAAGGAAATCTAGCGTGTGCTAGCTTTCCCTCTTCAACAAGCACACGTGCATCTTGAAACAAAATCATTCCACCATGGGGGAAAGCTAGTTTATGTTGGATTTCCCTCTTGCAAAATCACAAGCACATCTCGAACAACATGATTCCATCGTGGGGGAAAGGTAGCGCGTGCTCGATTTCCCTCTTGCACAAGCACTAGCGCATCTTGAAAATCATCCCACCATGGGGGTAAGCTTGCACGTGCTAGTTTTCCCTCTTGCACAAGAACAAGCTCATCTCAAACAACATCATTCAATGTGGGGGAAAGCTAGCATCTGCTAGCTTTCCCCCTAGCGCAATCACATCTTGAATAACAAAATTCCACCATGGGGGGAAGCTAGCGCATGCTAGTTTTCCATATTGCAGAAGCACAAGTGCATCTTGAACAACATAATTCCACCATGGGGGATAGATAGCGCATGCTAGCTTTCCCTTTTGCACAAGCACAAACACATCTCTAACAACATCATTTTATCATGGAGGAAAGCTTGGACATGCTAGTCTTCCCTCTTGCACAAGCATAAGCTCATCTTGAACAACATCATTCCACCATCAAGGAAATCTAGCGTGTACTAACTTTCCCTCTTGAACAAGCACAAGTGCATCTTGACACAACATCATTCCACCATGGGGGAAAGCTAGTTTATGCTGGATTTCCCTCTTGCAAAAGCTCAAGCACATCTTGAAAAACATCATTCCATCGTGCGGGAAAGCTAGCACATGCTAGCTTTTCCTCTTGCACAAGCACTAGCACATCTCGAAATCATCCCACCATGGGGGTAAGATAGCGCATGCTAGTTTTCCCTCTTGCACAAGAACTAGCTCATCTCAAACAACATCATTGAATGTGGGGGAAAGATAGCATGTGCTAGCTTTCCGCCTAGCAAAATCACATCTCGAATAACATCATTCCAACATGGGGGAAAGCTAGCGCGTGCTAGCTTTTCCCCACATAGAATGATGTTGTTTGAGATGAGCTAGTGCTTGGGCAAAAGCGAAAACTAGCACGTGCTATCTCACCCCCATGGTGGGATGATTTTCGAGATGAGTTAGTGCTTGTGCAAGAGGAAAAGCTAGCATGCGCTAGCTTTCCCCCACGGTGGAATGATGTTGTTCGAGATGTGCTTGTGCTTTTGCAAGATGAAAATCCAACATAAACTAGATTTCCCCCACGATGGAATGATGTTGTGTCAATATGCACTTGTGCTTCTTCAAGAAGGAAAGTTAGCACACCATCATACCATCATAAGTGTGTCTTGAACAACATCATACCAACATGGGGGAAAGCAAGCACATGCTATCTTTACCTCTTGCACAAGCACAAGCACATCTCGAACAACATCCTTTTACAATGGAGGAAAGCTTGCACATGCTAGTCCTCCCTCTTGCAGAAGAATAACCTCATCTTGAACAACATCATTCCACCATCAAGTAAACCTAGCATGTGCTACCTTTCCCTCTTGAACAAGCACAAGTGCATCTTGAAACAACATCATTCCACCATGGGGGAAAGCTAGTTTATGTTGGATTTCCCTCTTGGAAAAGCCCAAGCACATCTTGAATAACATCATTCCAACATGGGGGAAAGCTAGCATGTGCTAGCTTTCCATTTTACAGAAGCACAAGTGCATCTCGAACAATATCATTCCACCATGGGGAAAAGCTAGTGCGTGCTAGCGTTCCCTCTTGCACAAGCACAAGTGCATCTCGAACAACATCATTTTAGTATGGAGGAAAGCTTGCACATGCTAGTCTTCCCTCTTGCACAAGAATAACCTCATCTTGAACAACATCATTCCACCGTCAAGTAAATCTAGCGTGTGCTACCTTTCCCTCTTGAACAAGCACAAGTGCATCTTGAAACAATATCATTCCACCATGGGGGAAAGCTAGTTTATGTTGGATTTCCTTCTTGGAAAAGTACAAGCACATCTCGAATAACATCATTCCAACATGGGGGAAAGATTGCACGTGTTAGCTTTCCATTTTCCAGAAGCACAAGTGCATCTCGAACATCATTCAACCACGGGGGAAATCTAGCGTGTGCTATCTTTCCCTCTTGCAAAAGCACAAGCGCATGTCGAACAGTTATTTTAGCATGGAGGAAAGCTTGCACATGCTAGTCTTCCCTCTATCACAAGAATAACCTCATCTTGAACAAAATCATTCCACCGTCAAGGAAATCTAGCATCTACTAACTTTCCCTCTTGAACAAGTACAAGTGCATCTTGAAACAACATCATTCCACCGTAGGGGAAAGTTATTTTATGTTGGATTTCCCTCTTGCAAAATCACAAGCACATCTCGACCAACATCATTCTACCATCGGGGAAAGCTATCGCATCTTGAAAATGCTAGCTTTTCCTCTTGCACAAGCACTAACGCATCTCAAAAAGCATCCCACCATGGGGGTAATCTAGCACGTGTTAGTTTTCCCTTTTGCAGAAGCACAAGCTCATCTCAAACAACATCATTCAATGTGGGGGAAAGCTAGCATGTGCTAGCTTCGCCCCTAGTGCAATCACATCTCCAATAACATCATTCCAACATGGGGGAAAGCTAGCACGTGCTAGCTCTCCATCTTGCAGAAGCACAAGTGCATCTCAAACAACATCATTCCACCATGAGGGAAAGCTAGCATGTGCTAGTTTTCCCTCTTGCACAAGCACAAGCGCATCTCGAACAACATCAATTTAGCATGGAGGAAATCTTGCACATGCTAGTCTTTCCTCTTGCACAAGCATAAGCTCATCTTGAACAACATCTTTCCACCGTCAAGGAAATCTAGCGTGTGCTAGCTTTCCCTCTTCAACAAGCAAAAGTGCATCTTGAAACAACATCATTCCACCATGGGGGAAACCTAGTTTATGTTGGATTTCCCTCTTGCAAAATCACAAGCACATCTCGAACAACATGATTCCACCGTGGGGGAAAGTTAGCGCGTGCTAGATTTCCCTCTTGCACAAGCACTAGCGCATCTTGAAAATCATCCCACCATGGGGGTAAGATTGCACGTGCTAGTTTTCCCTCTTGCACAAGGAAAAGCTCATCTCAAACAACATCATTCAATGTGGTGGAAAGCTAGCATGTTCTAGCTTTCTCCCTAGCGCAATCACATCTTGAATAACAACATTCCACCATGGGGGGAAGCTAGCGCATGCTAGTTTTCCATATTGCAGAAGCACAAGTGCATCTTGAACAACATCATTCCACCATGGGGGATAGATAGTGCGTGCTAGCTTTCCCTTTTGCACAAGCACAAGCACATCTCGAACAACATCATTTTAGCATGGAGGAAAGCTTGGACATGCTAGTCTTCCCTCTTGCACAAGAATAAGCTCATCTTGAACAACATCATTCCAGCATCAAGGAAATCTAGCATGTGCTAACTTTCCCTCTTGAACAAGCACAAGTGCATCTTGACACAACATAATTCCACCGTGGGGGAAAGCTAGTTTATGTTGGATTTCCCTCTTGCAAAAGCTCAAGCACATCTCAAACAACATCATTCCATCGTGCGGGAAAACTAGCACATGCTAGTTTTTCCTCTTGCACAAGCACTAGCGCATCTCGAAAGTCATCCCACCATGGGGGTAAGATTGCACGTGCTAGTTTTCCCTCTTCCAGAAGAAAAAGCTTATCTCAAACAACATCATTCAATGTGGGGGAAAGCTAGCATGTGCTATCTTTCCCCCTAGCACAATCACATCTTGAATAACAACATTCCACCATGGGGGGAAGCTAGCGCATGCTAGTTTTCCATATTGCAGAAGCACAAGTGCATCTTGAACAACATCATTCCACCATGGGGGATAGATAGCGCGTGCTAGCTTTCCCTTTTGCACAAGCACAAGCACATCTCGAAAAACATCATTTTAGCATGGAGGAAAACTTGCACATGCTAGTCTTCCCTCTTGCACAAGCATAAGCTCATCTTGAACATCATTCCACCATCAAGGAAATCTAGCATGTGCTAACTTTCCCTCTTGAACAAGCACAAGTGCATCTTGACACAACATCATTCCACCGTGGGGAAAAGCTAGTTTATGTTGGATTTCCCTCTTGCAAAAGCTCAAGCACATCTCGAACAACATCATTCCATCATGCGGGAAAGCTAGCACATGATAGCTTTTCCCCTTGCACAAGCTCTAGCGCATCTCGAAAGTCATCCCACCATGGGGGTAAGATAGCGCATGCTAGTTCTCCCTCTTGCACAAGAACTAGCTCATCTCAAACAACATCATTGAATGTGGCGGAAAGCTAGCATGTGCTAGCTTTCCCCCTAGCACAATCACATCTCGAATAACATCATTCCAACAAGAGGGAAAGCTAGCGTGTGCTAGCTTTTCCCCACATAAAATGATGTTCTTTGAGATGAGCTAGTGCTTGTGCAAAAGGGAAAACTAGCACGTGCTATCTTACCCCCATGGTTGGATGATTTTCGAGATGTGTTAGTGCTTGTGCAAGAGGAAAAGATAGCATGCGCTATTTTTCCCCCACGATGGAATGATGTTGTTCGAGATGTGTGTGTGCTTTTGCAAGAGGAAAATCCAACATAAACTAGCTTTCCCCCACGATGGAATGATGTTGTGTCAAGATGCACTTGTGATTTTTCAAGAGGGAAAGTTAGCATACCATCATACCATCATAAGTGTGTCTTGAAAAACATCATACCAACATGGGGGAAAGCAAGCACATGCTAGCTTTCCCTCTTGCACAAGCACAAGCACATCTCGAACAACATCATTTTAGCATGGAGGAAAGCTTTCACATGCTAGTCTTCCCTCTTGCACAAGAATAACCTCATCTTGAACAACATCATTCCACCATCAAGTAAATCTAGCGTGTGCTACCTTTCCCTCTTGAACAAGCACAAGTGCATCTTGAAACAACATCATTCCACCATGGGGAAAAGCTAGTTTATGTTGGATTCCCTCTTGGAAAAGCACAAGCACATCTTGAATAACATCATTCCAACATGGGGGAAAGCTAGCACGTACTAGCTTTCCATTTTACAGAAGCACAAGTGCATCTCGAACAATATCATTCCACCATGGGGGAAATCTAGTGCGTGCTAGCTTTCCCTCTTGCACAAGCACAAGTGCATCTCGAACAACATCATTTTAGTATGGAGGAAAGATTGCACATGCTAGTCTTCCCTCTTGCACAAGAATAACCTCATCTTAAACAACATCATTCCACCGTCAAGTAAATCTAACGTGTGCTACCTTTCCCTCTTGAACAAGCACAAGTTCATCTTGAAACAACATCATTCCACCATGGGGGAAAGCTAGTTTATGTTGGATTTCCTTCTTGGAAAAGCACAAGCACATCTCGAATAACATCATTCCAACATGGGGGAAAGCTTGCACGTGTTAGCTTTCCATTTTCCAGAAGCACAAGTGCATCTCGAACATCATTCCACCATGGGGGAAATCTAGAGCGTGCCAGCTTTCCCTCTCGCACAAGCACAAGCGAATGTCGAACAGTTATTTTAGCATGGAGGAAAGCTTGCACATGCTAGTCTTCACTCTTGCACAAGAATAACCTCATCTTGAACAAAATCATTCCACCCTCAAGGAAATCTATCATCTACTAACTTTCCCTCTTGAACAAGTACAAGTGCATCTTGAAACAACATCATTCCACCGCAGAGGAAAGTTAGTTTATGTTGGATATCCCTCTTTCAAAATCACAAGAACATCTCGAACAACATCATTCTACCGTGGGGGAAAGCTATCACATCTTGAAAATGCTAGCTTTTCCTCTTGCACAAGCACTAGCGCATCTCAAAAATCATCCCACCATGGGGGTAAGCTAGCGCATGCTAGTTTTCCCTTTTGCAGAAGCACAAGCTCATCTCAAACAACATCATTCAATGTGGGGGAAATCTAGCATGTGCTAGCTTCCCCCGTAGTGCAATCACATCTCGAATAACATCATTCCAACATGGGGGAAAGCTAGCAGGTGCTAGCTTTCCATCTTGCAGAAGCACAAGTGCATCTCGAACAACATCATTCCACCATTGGGGAAATCTAGCATGTGATAGTTTTCCCTCTTGCACAACCACAAGCGCATCTCGAACAACATCAATTTAGCATGGAGGAAATCTTTCACATGCTAGTCTTACCTCTTGCACAAGCATAAGCTCATCTTTAACAACATCATTCCACCGTCAAGGAAATCTAGCGTGTGCTAGATTTCCCTCTTCAACAAGCACAAGTGCATATTGAAACAACATCATTCCACCATGGAGGAAAGCTAGTTTATGATGGATTTCCCTCTTGCAAAATCACAAGCACATCTCTAACAACATGACTCCACCATGGGGGAAAGGTAGCGCGTGCTAGATTTCCCTCTTGCACAAGCACTAGCGCATCTTGAAAATCATCCCACCATGGGGGTAAGCTTGCACGTGCTAGTTTTCCCTCTTGCACAAGAAAAAGCTCATCTCAAACAACATCATTCAATGTGGGGGAAAGCTAGCATGTGCTAGCTTTCCCCTTAGCACAATCACATCTTGAATAACAACATTCCACCATGGGGGGAAGCTAGCGCATGCTAGTTTTCCATATTGCAGAAGCACAAGTGCATCTTGAACAACATCACTCCACCATGGGGGATAGATAGCGCGTGCTAGCTTTCCCTTTTGCACAAGCACAAGCACATATCGAACAACATCATTTTAGCATGGAGGAAAGCTTGCACATGCTAGTCTTCCCTCTTGCACAAGCATAAGCTCATCTTGAACAACATCATTCCACCATCAAGGAAATCTAGCGTGTGCTAACTTTCCCTCTTGAACAAGCACAAGTGCATCTTGACACAACATCATTCCACTGTGGGGGAAAGCTAGTTTATGTTGGATTTCCCTCTTGCAAAATCTCAAGCACAGCTGGAACAACATCATTCCATCGTGCGGGAATGCTAGCACATGCTATCTTTTCCTCTTGCACAAGCACTAGCGCATCTCGAAAGTCATCCCACCATGGGGGTACAATAGCACATGCTAGTTTTCCCTCTTGCACAAGAACTAGATCATCTCAAACAACATCATTGAATGTGGGGGAAAGCTAGCATGTGCTAGCTTTCCCCCTAGCACAATCACATCTCGAATAACATCATTCCAACATGGGGGAAAGCTAGCGCGTGCTAGCTTTTCCCCACATAGAATGATGTTGTTTGAGATGAGCTAGTGCTTGTGCAAAAGGGAAAACTAGCATGTGCTATTTTACCCCCATGGTGGGATGATTTTCGAGATGCGTTAGCGCTTGTGCAAGAGGAAAAGATAGCATGTGCTAGCTTTCCCCCACGGTGGAATGATGTTGTTCGAGATTTGCTTGTGCTTTTGCAAGAGGAAAATCCAACATAAACTAGCTTTCCCCCACGATGGAATGATGTTGTGTCAAGATGCACTTGTGCTTGTTCAAGAGGGAAAGTTAGCACACCATCATACCATCATAAGTGTGTCTTGAACAACATCATACCAACACGGGGGAAAGCAAGAACATGCTAGCTTTCCCTCTTGCACAAGCACAAAAACATCTCGAACAACATCATTTTAGCATGGAGGAAAGCTTGCACATGCTAGTCTTCCCTCTTGCACAAGAATAACCTCATTTTGATCAACATCATTCCACCATCAAGTAAATCTAGCATGTGCTACCTTTCCCTCTTGAACAAGCACAAGTGCATCTTGAAACAACATCATTCCACCATGGGGGAAAGCTAGTTTATGTTGGATTTCCCTCTTGGAAAAGCACAAGCACATATTGAATAACATCATTCCAACATGGGGGAAATCTAGCACGTACTAGCTTTCCATTTTACAGAAGCACAAGTGCATCTCGAACAATATCATTCCACCATGGGGGAAATCTAGTGCATGCTAGCTTTCCCTCTTGCACAAGCACAAGTGCATCTCGAACAACATCATTTTAGTATGGAGGAAAGCTTCCATATGCTAGTCTTCCCTCTTGCACAAGAATAACCTCATCTTAAACAACATCATTCCACCGTCAAGTAAATCTAGCGTGTGCTACCTTTCCCTCTTGAACAAGCACAAGTGCATCTTGAAACAACATCATTCCACCATGGGGGAAAGCTAGTTTATGTTGGATTTCCTTCTTGGAAAAGCACAAGAAAATCTCGAATAACATCATTCCAACATGGAGGAAAGATTGCACATGTTAGCTTTTCATTTTCCAGAAGCACAAGTGCATCTCAAACATCATTCCACCATGGGGGAAAGCTAGCGCGTGCTAGCTTTCCCTCTTGCACAAGCACAAGCGCATGTCGAACAGTTATTTTAGCATGGAGGAAAGCTTGCACATGCTAGTCTTCCCTCTTGCACAAAAATAACCTCATCTTGAACAAAATCATTCCACCGTCAAGGAAATCTAGCATCTACTAACTTTCCCTCTTGAACAAGTACAAGTGCATCTTGAAACAACATCATTCCACTGTAGGGGAAAGTTAGTTTATGTTGGATTTCCCTCTTGCAAAATCACAAGCACATCTCGAACAACATCATTCTACTGTGGGGGAAAGCTATCGCATCTTGAAAATTCTAGCTTTTCGTCTTGCACAAGCACTAGCGCATCTCAAAAATCATCCCACCATGGGGGTAATCTAGCGCGTGCTAGTTTTCCCTTTTGCAGAAGCACAAGCTCATCTCAAACAAGATCATTCAATGTGGGGAAAATCTAGCATGCGCTAGCTTCCCCCCTAGTGCAATCTCATCTCGAATAACATCATTCCAACATGGGGGAAAGCTAGCACGTGCTAGCTTTCCATCTTGCAGAAGCACAAGTGCATCTCGAACAACATCATTCCACCATGGGGGAAAGCTAGCGTGTGCTAGTTTTCCCTCTTGCACAAGCACAAGCGCATCTCGAACAACATCAATTTAGCATGGAGGAAATCTTGCACATGCTATTCTTGCCTCTTGCACAAGCATAAGCTCATCTTGAACAACATCATTCCACCGTCAAGGAAATCTAGCATGTGCTAGCTTTCCCTCTTCAACAAGCACAAGTGCATCTTGAAACAACATCATTCCACCATGGGGGAAAGCTAGTATATGTTGGATTTCCCTCTTGCAAAATCACAAGCACATCTCGAACAACATGATTCCACCGTGGGGGAAAGGTAGCGCGTGCTAGATTTCCCTCTTGCAAAAACACTAGCGCATCTCGAAAATCATCCCACCATGGGGGTAATCTTGCACGTGCTAGTTTTCCCTTTTGCACAAGAAAAATCTCATCTCAAACAACATCATTCAATGTGGGGGAAAGCTAGCATGTGCTAGCTTTCCCCCTAGCGCAATCACATCTTGAATAACAACATTCCACCATGGGGGAAAGCTAGCGTGTGTTACCTTTCCCTTTTGGACAAGCAGAAGTGCTTCTCGATCAACATCATTCCACCATGGGGGAAATCTAGCATGTGCTAGCTTTCCCTCTTGCACAAGCAGAAGCGCATCTCAAACAACATCATTTTAGCATCAAGGAAATCTTGCACATGTTAGTCTTCCCTCTTGCACAAGCATAAGCTCATCTTGAACAACATCATTCCACCATCAAGGAAATCTAGCGCCTGCTAGCTTTCCCTCTTGAACAAGAACAAGTGCAACTTGAAACAACATCATTCCACCATGGGGGAAAGCTAGTTTATGTTGGATTTCCCTCTTGCAAAATCACAAGCACATCTCGAACAACATGATTCCACCGTGGGGGAAAGCTAGAGAGTGCTAGCTTTCCCTGTTGCACAAGCACTAGCGCATCTCGAAAATAATCCCACCATGGGGGTAAGCTTGCCCGTGCTAGTTTTCCCTCTTGCACAAGAACAAGCTCATCTCAAACAACATCATTCAATGTGTTAGCTTTCCCCCTAGCACAATTACATCTCAAATAACATCATTCCAACATGGGGGACAGCTAGCGCGTGCTAGCTTTCCATCTTGCAGAAGCACAAGTGCATCTCGAACAACATCATTCCACCATGGGGAAAAGCTAGCGTGTGCTAGCTTTCCCTCTTACACAAACACAAGCGCATGTCAAACAATTATTTTAGCATGGAGGAAAGCTTGCACATGCTAGTCTTCCCTCTTGCACAAGCATAAGCTCATCTTGAACAACATCATTCCACCATCAAGGAAATCTACCGTGTGCTACCTTTCCCTCTTGAACAAGAACAAGTGCATCTTGAAACAACATCATTCCACTATGGGGGAAAGCTAGTTTAGCTTTGGATTTCCCTGTTGCAAAAGCACAAGCACATCTCAAACAACATCATTCCACCGTGGGGGAAAGCTAGCACATGCTAGCTTTCCCTCTTGCACAAGCACTAGCGTATCTCGAAAATCGTCCAACCATGGGGGTAAGCTAGCGCATGGTCATTTTCACTCTTGCACAAGCACAAGATCATCTCAAACAATATCTTTCAATGTGGGGGAAATCTAGCATGTGTTAGCTTTCCCCCTAGCACAATCACATCTCGAATAATATCATTCCAACATGGGGGAATATTACAGAAGCACAAGTGCATATCGAACAACATAATTCCACCATGGGGGAAATCTAACGCGTGATAGCTTTCCCTCTTGCACAAGCGCAAACACATCTCGAACAACATCATTTTATCATGGAGGAAATCTTGAACATGCTAGTCTTCCCTCTTGCACAAGCATAAGCTCATCATGAAAAACATCATTCCACCATCAAGGAAATCTAGCTTGTGGTAGGTTTCCCTCATGAACAAGCACAAGTGCATCTTGAAACAACATTATTCCACCGTGGGAGAAAGTTAGTTTATGTTGGATTTCTCTGTTGCAGAAGCACAAGCACATCTCGAACAACATGATTCCACCGTGGGGGAAAACTAGCACATGCTAGCTTTCCCTCTTGCACAAGCACTAGCGCATCTTGAAAATCATCCCACCATGGGGGTAAGCGTGCCCATGCTAGTTTTCCCTCTTGCACAAGAACAAGCTCATCTCAAACAACATCATTCAATGTGCTAGCTTTCCCCCTAGCACAATTACATCTCGAATAACATCATTCTAACATGGGGGACAACTAGCGCATGCTAGATTTCTATCTTGCAGAAGCACAAATGCATCTCGAACAACATGATTCCACCATGGGGAAAAGCTAGCGTGTGCTATCTTTCCCTCTTGCACAAGCACAAGTGTATGTCGAACAATTATTTTAGCATGGAGGAAAGCTTGCACATGCTAGTCTTCCCTCTTGCACAAGCATAAGCTCATCTTGAACAACATCATTCCATCGTCAAGGAAATCTAGCGTGTGCTAGCTTTCCCTCTTGAACAAGCACAAGTGCATCTTCAAAAAACATCATTCCACCATGGGGGAAAGCTAGTTTAGCTTTGGATTTCCCTCTTGCAAAAGAACAAGCACTTCTCGAACAACATCATTCCACCATGGGGGAAAGCTAGCACATGCTAGCTTTCCCTCTTGCACAAGCACTAGTGTATCTTTCCCCCTAGCACAATCACATGTCTAATAACATAATTCCAACATGGGGGAAAGCTAGCATGTGCTATCTTTCCATCTTGCAGAACCACAAGTGCATCTCTAACAACATCATTCCACCATGGGGAGAATCTAGTGCGTGCTAGATTTCCCTCTTGTACAAGCACAAGCGCATCTCGAACAACATCAATTTAGCATGGAGGAAAGCTTTCACATGCTAGTCTTGCCTCTTGCACAAGCATAAGATCATCTTGAACAACATCATTCCACCGTCAAATAAATCTAGCCTGCGCTAGCTTTCCCTCTTCAACAAGCACAAGTGCATCTTGAAACAAAATCATTCCACCATGGGGGAAAGCTAGTTTATGTTGGATTTCCCTCTTGCAAAATCACAAGCACATATCGAACAACATGATTCCACCGTGGGGGAAAGGTAGTGCGTGCTAGCTTTCCCTCTTGCACAAGCACTTGCGCATCTTGAAAATCATCCCACCATGGGGGTAAGATTTCACATGCTAGTTTTCCCTATTGCACAAGAACAAGCTCATCTCAAACAACATCATTCAATGTGGGGGAAAGCTAGCATGTGCTAGCTTTCCCCCTAGTGCAATCACATCTCGAATAACAACATTCCACCATGGGGGAAATCTATCGCGTGCTATCTTTCCCTCTTGCACAAGAAGAAACACACCTCGAACAACATCATTCCACCATGGGGGAAAGCTAGCGCGTGCTAGATTTCCCTCTTGCACAAGCAGAAACTCATCTTGAACAACATCATTTTAGCATGGAGGAAAGCTTGCACATGTTAGTCTTCCCTCTTGCACAAGCATAAGCTCATCCTTGAAATCTAGTTTATGTTGGATTTCCCTCTTGCAAAATCACAAGCACATCTCGAACAACATCATTCCACTGTGGGGGAAAGCTAGCACATGCTAGCTTTCCCTCTTGCACAAGCACAAACGCATCTTGAAAATCATCCCACCATGGGCGTAAGCTAGCACGTGCTAGTTTTCCCTCTTGTACAAGCACAAGCTCATCTCAAACAACATCATTCAATGTGGGGGAAAGCTAGCAGATAATAGCACAACTTGTCTATTATGCTTAAAATTATGAGAAGTACATTTGGCAGTGTTGGACTCTTGTACAATGTACTACTACAAAATATGATGTTCAAGGAACTTTTCCAAAATTACATTTTAGGTAACAGGTTACAATGTCAATTTAGGCTTACAACAAGAGTCATGAATGGATTATTCTCCAAATCGATTTAATTTTTTAGTTGCTCACTACACAAGTTCTTGTTTTTTCCTGAGCTTTGTCACCTTCATCTTCTTCACAAGCAAACTGTCTTTCTCTATGGTTGAATGGATGATAGATTCCCTCCCAATGAATACCTTATGACCACTATATAAATACCATATTCAACTCCTCAACCTCCATGATTGTCCTCATGTGATTTTCCTTGTGAGACCATTGCCACACTAACCACATGAGTTGGCCACATGTGATCTTTTCATTGGTTGTGGGAATTTGGGTGATTCCCCCCTTGATATCCACTCATAATATTAAAACTATTTATTTAGTGAAAGATCAAACTACACATATATCCATGGCATTTTTGGTGTCCACCTCCCCAAACCCCTCCCAAAATTTATGCGGTGAGATATCCTCACTGATCGCATTTGCTAATGGATGATTGTTGATTTCTTTTTAGTTTCTTACTCAATTCTCATTCTCATTCTCTCTACCAACAAGAAATAACTTCTTAATTGAAAATATGGCCTTAAGGCTGTCTCAAAACTGCCCTTAAAGCTGCCTCAGGTTGCTGCCCAGAACCGAGTTATTCGACCCACAGACCTGTGGACTTGATAGTGAATTCAGAGGCCATGAAACCAGATCAGATGTCAATGAATGGAGATCAGCCTCTCAAATATTTGAGTCTGGCCAGGCAAGATAGGATACACCATGCTGTTAGTGGCAAGTACTCTACTGATAACAATAATTCAGAAGATATATCAGTTGGTAGAGTTGGTACGGGGGACATGTTGGATACTTCAGAGAAATATTTGGGAGTTCGTAGGAGAGTGCTAGAGGGACAATCTTATAATGTGTCTAATATTTCACATACATTGGATGCTACATGGACTGTTTTCAATGTTGAATGTTATTTTCTCCTAGTCTCTCCCATTCTTTCTTCTCCCTCATTCGATTACAAATTTTTCTCAAGAAGTACAATGGGTATGTGATTTATGCTTCCAATTTTTTTCTGATGGGCACTAAAAAATGGGGAATAATATGAGAATCGTCACAGTGAGTTTGGCCCATACTATGGAGAGGAGGAAGAAGTAAAATAAGGTGAGGGAAATGTTGTTCAAAGTGATGGTGAAGATAATAACAAAAATAATTTAACAGCCTTGTCGAAGCATGTGACAGGACTTGAGAGAGAGAAATGTTAGAGTTTTAGTACCTTGTATAGTGTCCAGCAGAGTGAAATTAATGGCAGCGGTGAGCAGAGAATATTTGGGTGCATGCAGAGAAGGTATAGTGGCATGTACTCCAGCATAGATTTCATACAACAACCTTAATGATAGCAGCAACAGTATGCTCATTCAACAGTTCATACTAAATTGAAATTAGTATGTACTCCAACATAGATTTCATACAGTAGCCTTAAAAAAATTCAAATCTCAATATAGGTATGAAATTAGCATCACATTAAAATGCATACTAAATTGATCAACTCAATATGGATGTTTTTTTAGTGGAAAAGATGGGGAAGTTCGTAATTCAAAGAATAACTAGAACTAAAACAATAAACAAGTTAAGGACTGAATTTTGGGAATCTTTGAAATAAATAAGTTCATGTCTATTACATTGGAAAGAGTGTGCTTAATACTCTAGTTACATGAAAAGGAGAAATTAAACATGAATTAATACAAGCACAAAAGCATAGTGTAAGAGAAAAAGATGGGTTGGAGACTACATCCTCTTGAGAAATATAAATAAAAATGATAATACCAACATACATTAATGAAGAATGAGATCAAGTCATTCAGTGCATAAAAAAAGTATACCACATAAATCTGAGCTCAATTTCACTCTCATGGACAGTTTTTTATTTTCAAATTACTAAAAAAAGTAAATACACTCTTTCTTAGACCTTAGAGATTATCTTCTTAGAATCCCCATTTGTATGATATTATATTTAAAGAAACAAACTCATCATTTAAATGTTTACAATCTTATTGGAATTTGTCAATGATAAATGCTATGTACATATCCATCCAAAATTAAAGTGCCTTATTAATGGAATAAGTTGTTGTTGACTGAAAATTCAAAAAACCAATAAAAACAATGGCAAGCATATCTAAAACCATGTGATTGCACATCATCCCAAGATTTGGGGTTGAAGGAAAAAGTCATTTCCCAATGCCAAAGGTTTAAGAGAACATTGATCCGCAATTGTTGACCTTCTAACATTTAGAATTATAGCAGAAAATGCCAGAAGAATAAATGAGACCTTATATACATTGTTTTGTGGAATTTGAAAAATAATTCGACATAGTTCCTAAAATTAAACTATTGCTAATAATGGAAGAATTAGATATACCCACAGGCCTCAAATATGCAATAGTTAGAATATATAAAAGAGTTACATGCAAAATCAAAACTAGCAAGGGGTGGGAAAAACAATCAATTGTAACATAGGAGTCAAGTGAGAGTATTCAAAGTTGATTTGGAATTTATACTTACAAACTAGGGAAATTCCAAGACTGAGATGGAGCCAACCTAGTAGCAATGGTCACAATGGTCGTCATTCTCATCTATAAATATGACTTCATCTTGTTGGCCAAAAACTTAAACAACCTAAACAATCAGTTCAGAGATCTCAAACTTCTTTAATAATTTGGGCCACTAACATATGCCAATTTAAAACAACATATGATTTGTATTTCAAAGTTGTGAAGCTCAAGGATCTATATCTCCATTGTACAAGGTTTGTTTTGTTGGTGGCAAATATGAAGATCATTGCCCAAATTTCTATTTTTTTTACTAGACTAAGTCTCATCATCGGGTGGAATCTTGTTCTACTAGAGGAAGGACTCTGCTCCCCTTTGGCAATTTTGTTCTCTGCCTCTAACAACTATAATGGGGGAGCATGAGTTGACCTTTTCACTACCATTAAAGGCTTAGATAAGCATGAAGTATGCAGTTAATCTTACTTCTTGTAAGTTGGAACTTGAGCTCAGAGTCATAATTTTTTTTTGTTGGTAAGTAGATATTGTATTAACTTTTGAAAAAATATATAAGAGAGCATATCAAATCCATATCCAGGTGACCGTTATAGTCTCTGGGAATGGGAAACAAAAAGAACCTGCCCCAATGGGTAAACTAGGCCAAAAGTTGTTCATATGTCTTAAATCTTGGAAAAGGAAAAACTGATTAAACATGATTATACAACTGTTTAACTGTAACTAACATGTAACTTTCTAAATAACATAGGAAAAAAGAGAAACTAGAACTAAAACTTCTGTCATCAGTGATCCTGAGAAACATGTGAGTGAGCAGCAACATAGGTAGTCCTTTGAGTAGAAACATTCGAGGATTCTAAAACTGAGTAATGTCTGTTTGGGGGAGAGAAGGTCCCACCGGGACGATTGGCCATCCAAGTGAGGGTTTATGAGATGTAAGAATTTTTTATTTCAAGAGCATCCAGTACATCGTCCACATGTTTTCTTGAGGTGGATGTAGGTCGACACGTGCCCCATAGAACATGAGGGACTCGTTGGCTAACACACATGGAACTAGAGGAAGAAATGTACAAACCAATGTAAGCTATGCAAAATTATAGAGGGTGTCCTTTTGGATCTTCTTCTAGAGATGATGCAGGGAACACAGTTCCAATTTCAGATGAGTATTCCTCATGATTGTTTCTAACTAGTTGTCTCAACATGCTTCAACATTTTGGTCTCTTCAAAAATATTTTGTGGGACTTTTAGTTCATGCAGTTGGTCCAGAGAAAAAAAAGGTCATTTTTGTAACAATTGT
>ML785002.1:177734-189393 GCA_009831015.1 Picea engelmannii
GGGTTTTCTTCCCCTAGAGGGTTTCCCAAGATAAATGTTGTGTCTCTTGTGAATGTGTATTTCTCAGTGATCTTGTTCTTATGATTCTCTTATCTATTGAAATGAAAAGAACTATAATAATGGCATAAACATTAACATGGTATTAGAGCCAACCTGAAGGAAGCATAATTTGCAAGAGGAAAAACGTCATTATTGCAGTACCTGCAAATTAGGGTTTTGCAAAAGTAACTCTTTTTAGCTCCCTAAACACCAAGAAATTTGCGCCCTCCCCCAAGGATCAATTTGGCACCTAGAGAACACCTTTTCAGTGGCTGGATCTCCCAGAAAGTGAAACCCTAGTTTCACAAAGTACCAGAGTACCAAAAGTACCAGAAAACTAGAAGCACCAGTCCAAAAATCCGTAGATCAAGTTTGAGGGGGTAAAAGTTGGATTTTTGAAATTTCGATTGCACCAGCTAACTCGCCTCAGCTCAGCACATCTATCCCTTGGATCAGAATTTCAAAATTCGAAGTTTGAAAAATTAGGGTTTCCTCATAAAACCCTAAGATGCAGTTGTAGTTGCAGCATCAGTTGCAGTTGCAACATCAGTTGCAGTTGCAACATCAGTTGCAGTTGCAGCCATAAGACCAGTTGCAATCACCCTTGAAGTTTTCTTAAGAGTTGGTAATGATTATAGTTGCTACCAGATGGAGCCACTACCTGCAAATGTCATCAGAGGTATGTACTCACATATGTTTAATGGTTAAACCCTAAAGAATATTTGCAGGAGAAGGGATCTCTTGCCATAGATCCAGAAGGATCTCAAGATCCAACACATTCAGAGGAATGATGCAACCCAGGTGTGATTATTCTAATATACATCTATTTGTTATGAAATTATCTTGATCAGTGTTTCATGTTGAAGCTATGATCAAATTATTAGAAGAATTAAAAGTTTATCATAGAGCTTATCCTCTAACCTAACCTTTTGTCAAGTTAGATTATTGTCTTAGTACACTTGAGTGAAGTAGACCTGGAAGAAAAGAAAGCACTCACTCTTGAGGACAAGGCTCTAGGTTTGATTAATCAATATTCAAAGGTACACATGACAAACTAATGACTTTAGTTGAGATAAAATTGTCGTAAAGTATTATACTTGATAGCATGTGAGAATATAGATGTAAATACTTTGCCTGATACAATTAACACCTCCTTAAGGAGAAACCTCGTGTGTTAGTTCCAAGTTTCCATGGAATAATTCTTGGTCACAACACTATGAGAGTGTTGACCTCATTTCGTATTGTATTCCTTACCTTTAATATTTTCTTTAGATAAATTATAAGTGATATCTCTAAAGAAGCTACTGTGATGATTATTCGTGTTGTTGCTTTATATTATCAAGAAGGATATTATTCTTTCTTGTTGTTTTGTTGACCTTGCTCTAGGTCACATGAGGAAGCTATAGCAAAGGTTGCAGAAGACAACATGCTAAAGGAGAGAGCGTAAATGAAGCAATTGTCATCGAAAATGAATAAAATGGCCTACATAAGCTAGAGGGTCACTCAGAAGCTGCCATGACCCATGTCATTGAAGAATCTTGGCATTGAAGATTAGCTCACTTCAACTACAATGTGATACCATACATATGAAAAGCTGTCACAGGTTTACCAGAACTCAAAGGTGGCCATGAAGGCGTATGCAATCGATGTGCACAAGGGAAGAACATCAAGAACCCGTTTCCGAAGAGGGACGGCAAGGCAGAAGGAGTTCTAGAACTCATTCATTTAGATGTATGTGGCCCAATGCCATCATCCTCCATTAATGGATATGTTGGGATCAAGAGGGAATTCACTACTCCCTATAATCCTCAACAAAACGGTGTAGCTGAAAGGAAGAAAAAAACAATTATGTAAGTTGTAAAGACCATGATTCGCGATCAAGATAGTCCTATGTGCTTATGGGCAGAAGCAACAATGGTAGTTTTTTATGTGCAAAACAGATTATCCCACAGTGCACTTTGGTTCAAGACCCCAGAAGAAATGTTCACCAGAAAGAAGCCAAAGGTAATCCATCTCAAAATATTTGGTTGTCCAGTGTTTATTCATATACCAAAAGAGAAAAGAAACAAGCTGGAACCCTCTGGAAAGAAGGGAATATTTGTGGGATACTGTGAGGTATCCAAGGCCTTCAGAATCTACATACCTGGTCACTGCCATATTGAGATCAGAAGGGACATGACCTTTGATGAAGAAGTAGCACTTAAGAAATCAATAAGATGCCAGCTTGAAGAAGTATATGAAGAGGAACCTGTAAATCCCAAGATTGCAAAATCCATGAGGGAAGTTCCCAGAGCTGCAGAACCTGTAAGGGAAGCCGTAACTTCCCCTGATGAAGAGACTCCTGAAGACCATGACATAACAGAAGTTCAAGAACCTCCTCAAATGACCTTCTCCCATAAAATAAAGCCTTCTTGGGCAAGAGAGCTTATTCAAGATGGAGAGAAGTATGGTGTTCCAAAAGGAACCACAAGACAAGTGAAAAGACCAAAGCCATTCTCCAGTTACATGGCTTTGATGTGAAATCTACTCGATGAAGAACCTACATGCTTTGAAGAGGCCATTCAAAAGAAGGAATGGGCATATTCCATGACAGAGGAATACCAATCCATAATAAAGAATGAATTATGGGAAATAGTTCACAGATCGAAGAATATATATGGGGTATCCTAGAAATGGCTCTTCAAAATAAAACATGTTGCAAATGGAAGTATTGAGAAGTATAAAGCAAGATTTGTCACTCGTGGCTTCTCCCAGAAGGAAGGCATTGACTATGAAGAGACATTCACTCCTGTGGCTAGATACACTTCAATCAGAACCATTATATCTCTTGCAGCCAAGATGAAATGGAAGCTGCACCAGATGGACGTGAAGACAACTTTCTTGAATGGTGTTATCGAAGAGGAAGTGTATATAGAGAAACTCTAAGGATTTGAGGTTGAATATAGGAAGTCTCATGTCTGTCGATTGAAGAAATCCTTATAAGGATTGAAGAAAGATCCCAGAGCTTGGTATGGTCGTATAGACAATTTCTTGACGAGCTTAGGCTTTATCAAGAGTAAAGCAGATTCAAATCTCTACTTCAAAATTATGGATAATGAACCAGTAATATTACTACTGTATGTGGATGACTTATTCTTAACTCGAGAAGAAAAGATCATCACTGAATGTAAATAGAGACTTGCCGCAAAATTTGAAATGAAAGACCTTGGTCTAATGCATTACTTCTTAGGCCTTGAGGTATGGCAGAGTCCAAAAAGAATCTTCCTTAACCAAGGGAAGTACACGGTCGAAATCTTAAAGAGATTCGACATGCTAGAATGCAAGTCCATGAATACTCCCATGGAAGCGAAGTTGAAGCTACTGGTCGATACTTCGTCAGATTTGATAGATGCCACACTATACAGACAGATTATTGGATCACTGATGTACCTGACGAACACCAGACCAGACAACTGTTTTGCAGTGAACACCTTCAGTCAGCTTCTGGTAGAGCCCAGACGTGTTCACCTAGTGGCTGCAAAACATGTGATGAGGTACCTTAAAGGTACAATGGATTATGGTCTCAGCTATGATGGAGATCATGACTTCACATTGAGTGGATACACTGATGCAGATTGGGTAGGAAGCGTTGCAGACAGAAAAAGCACTTCCAGATGTTGTTTCAGTTTGGGATCAGCCATGATCTCGTAGTAGAGTAGGAAGAAATCCAGTATTTCTCTCAGCACAATGGAAGTAGAGTACATTGTCGCATGTTCTACTAGCTGCGAAGCTATATGGCTTCGAAATTCGCTGAATGGCCTATTTGACTTGGAGATGAGTGCAACCGCGATTCTATGTGATAACCAAAGCTACATAAAGATGATAGAAAATCCTGTATTCCATGACAGGTCGAAGCACATAGAGTTCCACTATCATTTCATCCGCAACATGGTACAGAGAGGACCCCTGAAGCTCCAGTACATTAGCATGGATGAACAAGTTGTCGATGTGTTGACCAAACCTCTATCTTGTGTAAAGTTTGAACACTTTTGAGATAAGCTTGGTATAGTCTGAAACGACCTTCCCTGAAAGGGGGAGCATATATATTTACTCCTTGCTTCTGACCTAGTTGTTATATGTAAAGCAAGATGAGTCATGCTTCTGACCTCACTATTAGACATAAAGCATGACGTTGTGTGTTCCTTGCTTCTGACCTCACTGTTAGACATAAAGAAAGATGAGTCATTTCTTCTGACCTCACTGTTAGACGTAAAGCATGACGTTGTGTGTTCCTTGCTTCTAACCTCGTTGTTAGACATAAAGCAAGATGAGTCATTGCTTCTGACCTCCCTGTTAGACATAAAGCAAGATGAGTCATTGCTTCTGACCTCCCTGTTAGATGTAAAGCATGACGCTATGTATTCCTTGCTTCTGACCTAGTTGTTAGACGTAAATCAAGATGATTCCTCGCTTCCGACCTCATTGTTAGATGTAAAGTGAGATGCTGATGTGTTCCTTGCTTCTGACCTAGTTGTTAGACATAAAGCAAGATGATTCCTCACTTCTGACCTCGTTGTTAGACGTAAAGCGAGAGATTGATGTGTTCCTTGCTTCTGACCCAATTGTTAGATGTAAAGCAAGATGATATATATATACCTTGCTTCTGACCTAGTTGTTAGATGTAAAGCAAGATGTGACTAACACTGAGCTACTAGCTTATCAGCTATGACATTGAGCCATTATAGTATTGTGATGTGCCAGCCTAGTGTTGTGATGAGGTATCATTTTTATTGATACATATTGATGCATATGATGATGGAATTCTTTCGAGAATGATGATGTTGTCGATGAAGAAAACTTTCAATAACTCATAAATTTGCCAGCCAATGTTCCAAGATGATATTGAAGATACTGTCCTCCTGATGCCACTGATGATGCATACCTCTCTTGCCTGATGCTGTTGAAGAATACCCTTCTTGTTAAGGGGGAGTGTTAAAATAATGTAACTGCAAAGAGTATTCTTATTATTATTGTTATTTTATTCATAGGATTAATCCCCATTGTGGATTAATCATGTCGATAATTGTATTAGGACCAAATCCCCTTTTGTGGATTGGTCAACAGACAATTATAATAGGCAGAATAAGAAGTCGGCCCCAACAATTAATTAAGAGACCCAGAAATATAATAAAGGTGGGTTTACCCACCCAGATTGAGAAGTCGGCCCTGCCAGTGGAGAGACACTTCACACGTGCCAGAACTGGTATAAATACAGGAGGCTAGCGTCTCATTTGATCACAACTCACTTGCTCATTATCTTATGAGGCAAGCTACAATTACCAGTTGGAGAGAGGAGAAGAAGAGTGGCCCATCTCTTGGGAAGTACTATCTTTATTGGTTTGAGTGATCTCTTGAACATTGTATAAGCTATTTATGATAAGGAAGTTTTTGCTGGGTTTTCTTCCCCTAGAGGGTTTCCCAGGATAAATGTTGTGTCTCTTGTGAATGTGTATTTCTCAGTGATCTTGTTCTTATGATGCTCTTATCTATTGAAATACAAAGAACTATAATAATGGAATAAACATTAACAACTATTTGGTCCCAAACCAAGTACCCCAGGAGTGCACTGGGGGCCCTAGATCTCAGCTAGGGTCTTTGCCATCCTCCCGGAAAATGGCTCTTGCAGCTACTTTAAATTTAACAAATTTGTGATGAAAAAATAATCAAAGGCATCTTTTGATAACTAATGAACTTTGATCAATGATCAAATGCCCACATAACACCCAAATTGACCAACATCTCTACACCGATCTCTCTAGTGAAATAATCTCTTTTTCTTACCTAGGTACAACACCATGCCAAACCAACTTTAATCGACATACCAATGTGAATTTTGACTATCGAATCTACTCTATGTCATTTGTGCCAATTATGATACCCATGTATCTGCAAATACCTAACTACAAATACAATGTGCTTACTGATGGTTTAGGTAAGGAGGGAAAGTTGGATGAGGCAAGGAAACTCTTCCATGAAATGTCCGACAAAAACAAATGCCCTAATGTTGTCACATACAACACACTTATCAATGGTTTATGTAAGGAATGCAAGTTGCAGGAGGCTAGTAAACTCTTCTATGAAATGTCCGACATAAACATATGCCCTAGTGTTGTCACATACAATGTGCTTATTGATGGTTTAGGTAAGGAAGGCAAGTTGGATGAGGCAAGGAATCTTTTCTATGAAATGTCCAGCATAAACATATGCCCTGATGTTGTCACATACAATTCCCTTATTCATGGTTTATGTAAGGAACAGAAATGACAGGAGGCCACCAAAGTGCTACATGAGATGCTAGATAATGGGTGCAATCCAAATGTTATGACATACACTGTTGTTATTGACAGTCTTTGGAAAGAAGGCAGGCTTCAGGAAGCTCTCAGATTGTTAGATGTTATGGTCCAAATAGGCAATCTGCCTAATGAAATCACATACAATACACTTATAAATGGATTCTGCAGTGTGGGTAATCTAGAGAAGGTAGGGGAACTTCTTCAAGAGATGCCAGAGAGAAGTTGCAGACCTAACCTAGTTAGCTATAATACATTAATGCATGGGATTTACAAGCATAATAGGATAGAAAAATATCAACAGATCTTCTATGTGATGCAAGGCTAGGGTCAGAGCCCTGATGTTGGCACATACAACACATTAATGATTAGACTCTGCAAAGTGGGTAATCCGAAGGAGGCAATACAATTATTTGAACAAATGAAAGATAGAGGTCATGTCCCTGATATGATTTCATATGCCACCATCATGGATGCACTATGCAAGGAAGGCACACCCCAAAAAGCCAATAGAATATTTCATGATCTCCTCAGGATGAAGACGGTCTAAGCACATTTTCGGGCATCAATGGGGCTGCTGAAACAACTTGTTTGAAACATATTGATGAGATGTAACTTGAGCCTAGTTATGGTAAGGGCAAAATGAGGAAAATTTGGCAACCTCTTGCTAAATTTACCCACGTCCCCCACATTGGGGAAACCTTTCCTCACATTTCACCAAAATGGGAATCAGTGTGATGGCGGTAGGTCTCGTTCCTAATGTGGGGCGTCTAATCGAGGGCATTGATCGAGGGCGTGCTAGCTTTCCCTCTTGCACAAGAAGAAGCACATTTCGAACAACATCATTTTATCATGGAGGCAAGCTTGCACATGTTAGTCTTCCCTCTTGCACAAGCATAAGCTCATCTTGAACAACATCATTCCATCATCAAGGAAATCTAGCGTGTGCTAGCTTTCCCTCTTAAACAAGCACAAGTGCATCTTCAAACAACACCATTCCACCATGGGGGAAAGCTAGTTTATGTTGGATTTCCCTCTTGCAAAATCACAAGCACATGTCGAACAACATGATTCCACTGTGGGGGAAAGCTAGCGCGTGCTAGCTTTTCCTCTTGCACAAGCACTAGCGCATCTCGAAAATCATCCCACCATGGGGGTAAGCTTGCTCGTGCTAGTTTTCCCTCTTGCACAAGAACAAACTCATCTCAAACAACATCATTCAATGTGTTAGCTTTCCCCCTAGCACAATTACATCTCGAATAACATCATTCCAACATGGGGGCTAGCTAGCGCGTGCCAACTTTCCATCTTGCAGAAGCACAAGTGCATCTCGAACAACATCATTCGACCATGGGAGAAAGCTAGCGCGTGCTAGCTTTCCCTCTTGCAAAAGGATAAGTGCATGTCGAACAATTATTTTAGCATGGAGGAAAGCTTGCACATGCTAGTCTTCCCTCTTGCACAAGCATAAGCTCATCTTGAACAACATCATTCCACTGTCAAGGAAATCTACCGTGTGCTAGCTTTCCCTCTTGAACAAGCACAAGTGCATCTTGAAACAACATCATTTCACTGTGGGGGAAAGCTAGTTTAGCTTTGGATTTCCCTCTTGCAAAAGGACAAGCACATATCGAACAACATCATTCCACCATGGGGAAAAGGTAGCGCATGCTAGCTTTCCCTCTTGCACAAGCACTAGCATATCTCGAAAATCATCCGACCGTGAGGGTAAGCTAGTGCATGCTAGTTTTCACTCTTGCGCAAGCACAAGCTCATCTCAAACAACATCATTCAATGTGGGGGAAATCTAGCATGTGATAGCTTTCCCCCTAGCATAATCACATCTTGAATAACATCATTCCAACATGGGGGAAAGCTAGCGCGTGCTAGATTTCAATATTATAGAAGCACAAGTGCATCTTGAACAACATCATTCCACCATGGGGGAAAGCTAGCGTGTGATAGATTTCCATCTTGCACAAGTGCAAGCGCATCTCGAACAACATCAATTTATCATGGAGAAAAGCTTGCACATGCTAGTCTTCCCTTTTGCACAAGCATAAGCTCATCTTGAACAACATCATTCCACCATCAAGGAAATCTAGCATGTGCTAGCTCTCCCTCATGAACAAGCACAAGTGCATCTTGAAACAACATCATTCCACCATGGGAGAAATCTAGTTTATGTTGTATTTCCCTCTTGCAGAAGCACAAGCACATCTCGAACAACATGATTCCATCGTGGGGGAAAGCTAGTGCATGCTAGCTTTCCCTCTTGCACAAGCACTAGCGCATCTCGAAAATCATTCCACCATGGGGGTAAGCTAGCGCATGCTAGTTTTCCCTTTCCAATAAGCACAAGCTCATCTCAAACAACATCATTCAATGTGGGGGAAAGATAGCCTGTGCTAGATTTTCCCTAGCACAATCACATCTCGAATAATATCATTCCAACATGGGGAAAGCTAGCGCGTTCTAGATTTGCATCGTGCATAAGCACAAGTGCATCTCAAACAACATCATTCCACCATGGTGATAAGCTAGCACATTCTATCTTTCCCTCTTTCACAAGCACAAGCGCATCTAGAATAAAATAATTTTAGCATGGAGGAAAGCTTGCACATGCTAGTCTTCCCTCTTGCACAAGCATAAGCTCATGTTGAACAACATCATTCCACCGTCAATGAAATCTAGCGTGTGCTAGCATTCCCTCTTGAACAGGCACAAATGCATCTTGAAACAACATCATTCCACCGTGGGGGAAAGCTAGTTTATGTTGGATTTCCCTCTTGCAAAATCATAAATACATCTCGGACAACATCATTCCACCATGGGGTAAAGCTGGCGGATGCTAGCTTTCCCTCTTGCACAAGCACTAGTACATCTCAAAAATCATCCGACCATGTGGGTAATCTAGCGCGTGCTAGTTTTCCCTCTTGCAAAAGCACAAGCTCATCTCAAACAACATCATTCAATGTCCTGGAAAGCTAGCATGTGATAGCTTTCCCCCTAGCACAATCACATCTCGAATAACATCATTCCAACATGAGGGAAAGCTAGCGTGTGCTAGCTTTCAATCCTTTAGAAGCACAAGTACATCTCGAAAATGCTAGCTTTTCCTCTTGCACAAGCACTAGCGCATCTCGAAAATCATACCACCATGGGGGTAAGCTAGCATGTGCTAGTTTTCCCTTTTGCACAAGCACAATCTCATCTCAAACAACATCATTCAATGTGGGGGAAAGCTAGCATGTGCTAGATTTTCCCCTAGCGCAATCACATCTCGAATAACATCATTCCAACATGGGGGAAATTTAGCGCGTGCTAGCTTTCCATCTTGCAGAAGCACAAGTGAATCTCGAACAACATCATTCCACCATGGGGGAAAGATAACGCGTGCTAGCTTTCCCTCTTGCACAAGCACAAGCGCATCACGAACAAGATCAATTTAGCATGGAGGAAAGCTTGCACATGCTAGTCTTGCCTTTTGCACAAGAATAATCTCATCTTGAACAACATCATTCCACCATCAAACAAATCCAGCATGTGCTAGATCTCCCTCTTCAACAAGCACAAGTGCATCTTGAAACAACATCATTCCACCATAGGGGAAAGATAGTTTATGTTGGATTTCCCTCTTGCAAACTCACAAGCACATCTCGAACAACATGATTCCACCATGGGGGAAAGGTAGCGCGTGCTAGCTTTCCGTCTTGCACACGCACTAGCACATCTCGAAAATCATCCCACCATGGGGGTAAGCTTGCACGTGCTAGTTTTCCCTCTTGCACAAGAACAAGCTCATCTTAAACAACATCATTCAATGTGGGGGAAAGCTAGCATGTTCTAGCTTTCCCCCTAGTGCAATCACATCTCGAATAACAACATTCCACCATGGGGGAAAGCTAGTGCGTGCTACCTTTCCCTCTTGCACAAGAAGAAGCACATCTCGAACAAAATCATTCCACCATGGGGGAAAGATAGCACGTGCTAGCTTTCCCTCTTGCACAAGCATAAGCACATCTCAAACAACATCATTTTAGCATGGAGGAAAACTTGCACATGTTAGTCTTCCCTCTTGCACAAGCATAAGCTCATATTGGAAAGCTAGTTTATGTTGGATTTCCCTCTTGCAAAATCACAAGCACATCTCAAACAACATCATTCCACTGTGGGGGAAAGCTAGCGCATGCTAGCTTTCCCTCTTGCACAAGCACAAGCGCATATTGAAAATCATCCCACCATGGGGGTAAGCTAGCATGTGCTAGTTTTCTTCTTGCACAAGCACAAGCTCATCTCAAACAACATAATTCAATGTGGGGGAAATCTAGCATGTGCTAGCTTTCCCCCTAGCACAATCACATCTCGAATAACATCATTCCAACATAGGGGAAAGCTAGTGCATGCTATCTTTCCATCTTGTAGAAGCACAAGTGCATCTCGAACAAGAACAGGAAAAAGTAGCCTCCAAAGGAAAAAGTAGCCTCCAAAGTGTTGTTATCAACCCCTTTTTCTCTCTTATATGCCCCCCTCCTAACAATAAACTTTGTAACGATTGGAAAAGGAGTTTTTGGACCAACAATTTTTTCTTCAAGTTTTCATTCTTTTTTTTTTAGCATGCTCTGCCTCTTCTTGATGTTAGATTTATTTTTGAAGATGACCATAGTCCGCTCCAATTCCTTATCTAATCTCTTCAATATATTTCACTGGTTTCATTCTCATGAACGTTAGATTTTAGCCATATTATTGCTAAATTTCATCTTTGTTATCTCAAACAACAAATTGTGTAAAATATTTCTCCTTAAGCTACATGCAATTTTTCCTATTTCCTTCTCTCAACAACCAAACTCTCTTGTGACTCATAATCCCAGTGCTCTTGTCCTCCAAAATTGAATTCAACTTCATTTGGTGATTTGGATAGTAGTATTTGTGATGGCCTCTTCTTCCTTTCTTCCACTTGTCTGTCCTCTTCCATGCATTGTTCTCTATTTACCTTTTGTTTCTCATCCTCTAGAGCACTATTATTTTCTTGAAAGTTTCTCTTTAGGCTTCAAGGATAACTAGTATGCTAATACAATTGATTGAATGGTCACATTATTAATCTCATCTTCAATGGCATATGTAAGATCATTCACATATCTAACAATGGCTTCTTCACTTCCCTCACTTTGTTTAAAACATATGTATAGTCTCTAGAATTATTTTGTACATTCTTTCATTGCCATCTCCTTCTATCTCAGGTTTTGTAGCTTCCTAAAAATAATTAGGGAATGACAAACATGAAATAACTT
>ML785002.1:206858-223278 GCA_009831015.1 Picea engelmannii
TAGATCCATTTTTATAGGATCTCATCCTACACTTGTTGTATCTATTTTGATTTGACTATTTTTAGTAAATCTGATCCATCTTTCAAGGATCTAGATTTCATCTTGTAAGGCTATAAAGCCAAAGACATTGGGAGCACCAAAAGAGGTTCAATCTAAGAGACATTTTCAAGCCATTGAACTTGACTTCTTATTTTGATAATAGAATCACAGTCCTGTTTTTTTTTCAATATCAGGTTCTTTCATATATTTCATGATTCTACACTTTATTCCAGTTTAGTTTAGCTTTTAAGAACTGCCATCTTCTTATTAAGCTCATAAACATGGATTAAAGAATTTCTTGCTGTCTTGTATGACCCTGCATATGGTTGTATTTGGTTATTTGGACTAGTATTCTTCGTCCCCTTTTTTCAACTCTGTTGTCTGATTATTATTCTCTAAAAGCACCGTTTTATTTAGATACATGATGAGTGGTTACTTTCATTAGCTATTGAGTTATCTTATTGTTCCAAGCATACAAATCTACCATATTCTTAAGTTACCAAGCACCTTTGGTCTACAACCACAAAGGGTTTCTTGGAGTGATAACAAATTGGCGTCGTTGCCAGGGAGAGGAGATTGAAGCTCAACTTCCCTGGGAAATGACATTAGATCCAGCTTTGATGATAGACAAAGCCTTGACATCATTTGGTTGTAATCATCTATCTGGCGAATCCATGAAGGACGAAGTCAGTGGTGACTCCATTGTTCAGAAAATTGTTGGTGACTCCACTGGTATGACATGAACATGATCTTAGCAAAGAGGTATGCATTCTATGATTTTTCAAGTATTTCTGGTTTCCCTAATCCAATGCCTAGAAGAGATGAATCGGAACACAGCCTTCCCAGATTTCGAGGAGAAGAATGGGAAGTGCTAGCTGAACACTTGTTGGATTTTCATGATTTTAATCATCGACTTGAAATTGTACATGAGGATGTTTAGATCCATCTCTTCCTTTTCTCATTAGATGGAATTGCTTGTGAATGGTGCTAGTCTCTTCCTAATGCAAGTGTTAGTTATTTGACAGATTTCCATTCAGCCTTCAATTCCTTTTCTAAAGATTATTTTCCAGTTGAATATCTTTTGGAAGGATGTTGTGAAGAGTTTTCTTCCTTTCATAAAGCTTTATTTTTTGAAGAAGACATTTACCATGTAGGACAAGAGGTGTTGAAGGATAATAGTGACATATCTGACATCATATCAAATGTGTCTGTTGTTTTAAATATTGATCAAAATCAACATGTTTCTTTTAGATGTATTGATGTCGAAGAACCAATGCATATATCAACAGGAGAAAGTAATAGATCAACATATTTCTGTTCTGTGGAAAATACTATGAGCAACCCTCATCTTTCAGATTTGTAGACATAGGAAAATTATAGCAGACATGAAGACTTGAAAGGTGATGAGCAGATTGACCAATCAGTAAGTGAAAGTATTGCATCTGCAGTATATGTTGAAGACAACCCACATTTTCCAGATTTGCAGACAAAGGCGGTTTGCAGCAGACATGAAGAGGAAGATGATAAGCAGAAGGGTCCAGATCTCAAGCAGCCTGCATTCAACAGTGATATTAGTAAAAGCAGCCTTCAACATCTTTTCAATTTACAATTGGATCAGGAGTCCAAAGAGGTATTTGTTTGTGAATTTGATGACCCTTTTGCTGACTATTTGGAGTCTATGAGCAACATAAATCCAAAAATATTTATGTCAGATGAAGGTTTGTCTTGTCATATTTTCAAATTGCATTACCACAATCTATGGTTTCTTTTATCTTTTGGGAAAAGATCAAACATGATATTAGAAGGTCAATTACTTTCTTGGCTTCTTTGGAAATTTAGTTTTACTTGATCAATCTGCCTCTATTGGTTAGTGTAGGGATTGATAGAAGAATAAGCTCTTTCTTTGAGAAAGTAGATTACTTTCAGTTTTCTTAATTAGGCAACGAGACTCCCTTTTCACGCTTAATGGCTCGATCTAGATCATCCCTCCATGTTGCGGCTACTCAGTCAACCTCGAGTCATCCATCAATCTCTCAAGTGTTTATTGCAGATTCAGAGAAATTTGATTTTTTCCCAAGGTAGTTTTTCTGGGTTTTCACCAGCTTATTGGTTTTGAAATTTGCTAGTTAGTTGTTGAAAGCTTTCCTTTTCACCAGCTAAAGGGGCGGATTCAGGGAAAACTAGCTGGTGAAACCTGTTACATGGCAGCAAGGTTGTATTTTTTCCCAGATTTGACCTTTTCTCAACCAATTCTTTCGAGGTTGGTTTCTAAAGTTGCAGAGAATCTTGGAGAGCAGTCACAAAGATCAGAAGGTTTCGAGATCTGGTTCATCTAGATGTACAATAAAAAATAGGAATCATGAAAACCATTTCAGATAAGCATTAGGTAGTAGTCTTGCTTGGGAAAGGTGGGTTTTGGAGTGAATGGTTGAGAACTTCCCATTTGTCTTATGCTGACATTAGTACGAGGTATAATTACCAAGGAGAAATGGATGCTCTAGAATAGAAGCCAGGGAGCAGAAAACTAGAGGCTGATAACATTGAATACTTAAGTTGTTTACATAGGCAGACATCTTTTGTTGATCATTTGAAAGGAAACAATGCATTATTTGTTGAAAGAATCAAGATTATTACATCTTCCATGATATTTTCAGAGAATTCCAGTATATCATTTGCTTTAGTATATGGCTTTGTAGTGGTAAGATAAAACTTTAAAAGATGGAATGGTCCAAATCCTTATGTTAAAGAAGGTCGATTACAACAGAAAATTGGTGTAAATGTGGCTTTACAGTCTTTTACAGACCACACAGGTCCTATAATCTGTCTGGCAGAACATAATATGGTGGTTACTGCAAAGGAGCACAGAGTAGACAAGTATTGGTATCAGGCAGTATGGATTGTACTGTTCGTATGTGGGATTTGGAGGGTGTAAGTGTGCTTTCATTAACTATAGAAGGTTCCTGAGAATGGAAATCCATATGCATTATTGTTAGCTTTGAAGTTCATGACAAAATCCTTTCAGAGATGATAAATCTATGTAAAATGCTATCACATGCATGCAATCTAAGTGACCTATTTACACCAGAGCATATGCTTCTTTTCTTCCTGCAGTGAAGGAAACATCCTTTTGTTGTCCTCGAATTCATTCCATTTGGAAAGTTCTAGTAGATATTTTGTTTGCAGATCTGACAGTGCCTCAATAATGATAGGTTGTTGTAAATTTGCAGGGAGATAAATCAAAAGAACACTGAGTTTTTGGTGAAACAACAGTTTTGAATATGAAAGGTTTCTTTTTTGCCAAAGCCAGAGCTTTCACCAGTGCAAAGGGAAAAATTATAACCAGTTAACTGGTGAAAAACAAAACTTTCACTAGCTAACTAGAAGATCATAAGGTGAATTAGCTGGTGAAACTATAGAAAGAAATTTTTGGAAAATTAAGTCGAAGCAAAGCGATTTTGTAGTATTTGAAAAAGTATGGGAGCATCAAATGATTAACCACCAAATCAAGAAAAACTTTGCATCAAAGATTCGTGGAAGATCCTCAGACTAAAGAGGTCACAAGGAGGCATCTGATATGGTCTTAGCAGATGACATTTTAAGTTCAATAGTTGCAGTTGTTACTGAAGGTCATTCCATTTTACAACAACATGAAGGTTTTAATTCGGTACACAATATCCTCAAATATTGGTGAAGTTACTTCAATATTTCTAATGGTAGTTCTAGAAGGAGATGGTCATACACTTGTAAGATTTCCCCAACTCAGGACATGAGACCAATGTTCCTCTTGGGAAGGGTTTTAGGTGTCTCTTTTCAAAGAAAGATCACATGGTTTCTCCTTCGAAGTCGATCCATGTGATTACTTCTCAAATGGAAAAGTTAAAGCTATAACCCTTAATCATTCATTAACAAGGTATTGAGCCATGGGCTTATAGGAGGAATAAGATCTCTAATAATATATATTCATCATGGATAGGAAGCAAATATCCAAATTTGTGGCAATATATACTAGGTTTTGGTACATTTTATTTCAGAGAACCTAAGTGATTGGCTCGGTCTTCTAATTCAATATGGATTAGTTATCTTCTAAAAATATTCTTCCAGAGTACTTTCAAGGAAATGACATGACTGAACAACTTGCATTGATATGGAGATCGAAACAAAGATGGGCATTGGTTCACAAGGTGCAATGATTCTCTTCGAAGAAACCAAGCAGGGTGAAGTTTTGATTCAACACACCAAGGCATCTCAAGACAAATGTTTTGTATCTGAAGCTGCTAGAAAATGAAAAGTCAAAGACCTCAAGATGCCTACAATACTCTCATTTCAAGGTTGAAGTTATCCTGGAATTTTCAAAACCATGGTTACATATCTCACCATCCTGCCTATGTTCAACACGTTTCTTCTTAATGAAGATATTTCCACAACATATGCTATGTCAATGTGCAAACAACATTTCCAGGGGAGTTTGAAGTAGACATGCTACAGATAAAGAAGATTGGGAAAGACAACAACAAACTTTGGAAAATAAACAAATGATAAATTGTAAAGGCTGAATGACTCCATGCCCAATACTAAAGGCACAGGGTCTTCCAGGTTCTTGGAGACCTCGCAGGGAGGTCTCCATCCCAGTTGGAGCCAGATGTTAGCGATAAAAAATGCACTGGCATTTTTTAAAGAATGATGCCTAATCTTGTAGGGAACATTTGACTAGCTTCCCGAGCTCCAAATGCAGATTTGAAAGCACCATTGAAAAGATTAGGATTTCTAGATGTCGATCGACTACTCAAGCATGTAAAACAAACTCTCTATGACTAAGAAATTTGATTTTAAAAAAATCTGCGCTTTCACCAGCTAACTCGTCTTGAATTTTGCTAGTTAGTTGGTGAAAGTTCTGCTTTTCACCAGCTAAGGAGCGGATTTTTGGGTAAATTAGCTGGTGAAAGCCTGTCATGGCCAGAATAACCGAATTTTTGCCCATATCGGGATTTTTTGAGTTTGAATGGTTTGAAACCACTTCAAATGGACAGTTGTTGAATTATCAAGTATGATTCAAAGGATAGTTTTGAGGGATGAGGGATAAGGTCAAAAAGAGGTTTTTCAACTACATTTGGCATCTTTTCCAAAGTTAGAATATCAGGGGTTTGAAGATACATCATCCAATTCGAACTTTATCTTTGGAGGAACAAATCAAATAGCCTTGGGAGGCTAAAAATGCACTTCATCAGCAATCTACTACTCTTAGAGATCATTAGATAGGACCTTTTCCTATTTTGTTTTGATTTTCCAGTTTTGGTATTCTAGATCCATTTTTATAGGATCTCATCCTACACTTGTTGTATCTATTTTGATTTGACTATTTTTAGTAAATCTGATCCATCTTTCAAGGATCTAGATTTCATCTTGTAAGGCTATAAAGCCAAAGACATTTGGAGCACCAAAAGGACGTTCAATCTAAGAGACATATTCTAGCCATTGAACTTGACTTCTTATTTTGATAATAGAATCACGGTCCCCTTTTGTTTTCAATATCAGATTATTTCATATATTTCATGATTCTACACTTTATTCCAGTTTAGTTTAGCTTTTAAGAACTGTCATCTTCTTATTAAGCTCATAAACTTGGATTAAAGAATTTCTTGTTGTCTTGTATGAACCTGCATATGGTTGTATTTGGTTATCTGGACTAGTATTCTTCATCCCCTTTTTTCAACTCTGTTGTATGATTATTGTTCTCTAAAAGAATTGCTTTATTCAGATACATGATGAGTGGTTACTTTCATTAGCTATTGAGTTATCTTATTGTTCCAAGCATACAAATCTACCATATTCTTAAGTTACCAAGCACCTTTGGTCTACAACCACAAAGGGTTTCTTGGAGTGATAAAACCACCACCCCTCATCAAGGCTAACCCAACCCTCCATAGCCTTATGCAACTTAGCTTATGACTAATCACCCATGCTCCATTTATAAATAATTTGGTCATTATACCCATGATTGTATGAACCCCCCAATAGTGGGAACTTTTCCACTCCCTTTCAACCATCCAGCAATAATCCATACCCCCTCTACCCGACAATATCACCATATTTTTCATTTAATTCAAACATTGCTTGCTTCTTTTCTTGGGCCTCCACTTATCTTAGTGCTATATGTTGCTCACTATTCGAGTAACACCACCTTCTCCATTAGTTACCTTGCCCACTTAGCTTATGTCAAACCTTCTATCAATGAGGCTCCATTTTCTCACCATTATTGGATCTATTCTAGCACATCTTCTAATCCTTCATTGCATCCAATGAAAGATCCATGTACACTGTATAATTTTCGAATTTAGTTTTCTTAGCATTCTCATGCCACGAGTTATGTTACATGTGTGTCGGATATCATCAAAGGCATCATTTTTTCACGATCTTCGATAGTCCCACTTTAGGTATATTATCTAGAATGGCAGTAGGTATAGACTTACCCTCTACAAACACCACATTTCAACCTTTTTCCACCTATGAATTTTTCATTTCTCTTGTAGCTTAGTTTGAGGATTTGGAAAAATCAAAGGATGATGGTCTATATGAGTAGGGCCGTGTTATGAGTAGGGCGATGGTTGCCAAGGTGGGATGAATTTTCTGGGCACGAATTCTTGCATAGAGGTCGAGTTTGTGGGACAGTTTTTAATCACCAAGGTCGAATCTGATCCTATTCTCCCTTGTTCTGAGTCTCTCATTCATTGGCTGGGCGAGTTGCTATTTTGGATAGAGTTCCTCATTCGGAGACTCGTTTTTGCTGTGTGGAGGTTGTGGGGTTTCCTTACACCAGCTCCATCTATGGTAGCGCTGCTGCAATATTCGGGGCACCTACAGGATGATATATTTCAAAAATACTATTGTTGATTATTCCTTGGAGAACTGGGATCTTGAAGAACACACAGAGATTGCATAACCCAAGTTCTTCTATTTATTTTCTTCTATGTATTGAGACTGATATTGTCATTATTTCCCATCTAGTTTAATCAATAGAGTGCAGAAAATACTCTCTGAATTGTGCCAATATATCAATGTGAACATTATAAGTTTCCTCTTAATTTACATACTCTTGTAAGAAGACTGTATGCAAATTGTTTGTCAAATTACCTGAATCATAAAATTAAACAAAAATACACACAATCTTATGGATATGTGGATGGTGTTATTTAGTAAGGTTCCAGTTATATATTCTCCCCATTAAACTGCTTAAGTTGCTTTTAATCTTGCATGCTATCTGGAGAATTTTTGTTGTGATTTCATTAAGGTTTTCTATCTTCTAAGTTATGAAGTTTGTATTACAAACCACACAAATATAATGAGGCATCGATTTTTGTGGTGTAGGAAATATTAGATACTAGTTTCAACAAAACGTGATAAGTAAAAAGTAAGTGAAATCTACCAAGGAAATACTTTACAACTTAATATTTTTTGTAAATTTCTTTGGTTTGTGGAAAGTTGAGTAGTTCTTTATTTTTCCTTCCTTGTAGTATATATATCCATATTTTTCCTTCCTTGGTTCTTGCACTACAGAGAAGAGAAGATAATTCTAGTAATGTCCAACAAATGACCAAGAAATAGGTTGATAGGACCAGAGTGTACAACCAATCATCAATAGACTATGGGAGTGTGGTAAAGGCAGAGAAAATGTACCAATCACATTGAAGGGCTTCATAGGATCTTTAATTTAATATGTTTTCTTTCTAATGTCTGTCTATGGCTTCTTAAATTATTGGACCTTTGC
Organism: Picea engelmannii; assembly: GCA_009831015.1. Classification (NCBI taxonomy): domain Eukaryota; kingdom Viridiplantae; phylum Streptophyta; class Pinopsida; order Pinales; family Pinaceae; genus Picea; species Picea engelmannii. The sequence continues at coordinate 214,660 of ML785002.1, forward strand.
TTTGTGCAGTTGACATTCCTTTGGACTCTTAACTGATTTAGGAGATGACTTTTGCATTCTTCTCTCTCTATTTCTAATAACACAATTTCCACCTTGTAATATACTTTTTGTATTCCCATCAGCTTCAATAATTTTATGCACCAGCGCTTGAGCATCTTTGTCCTTAGGTCCTTGACTCCATTCAGTCACTTCTTCCTGCCCTTCTTCCCACCTTCCAAACTGAAAATTCTCTTTTTCCCAAGCTATGGCCTCTTTCATTGCTATGTCTGAAGCATCTGGAATCAGATTATCATCTGCATAATTATCATTTTCATCATGGAAAGTAAAATTCTCTTTTCTTTCAGAGACAATTTCAATTACATATGATTCAAGAACATCAGAACCTTCTCCATCATCTAGTAAGATTTCTCCCAAAGTTTCCAATATTGACCTTTGAGGTTTTTCTTGGGTCCCATTACCACCTTCTATGGTTGGAGAAACATACGAGGACTCCTAAGAAGAATTAGAATACAAGCCTCTTTTCTGATTGACATAAGAATTGTTAAGTTTTGGCATCCAATCTTTCCAACTTTTCATTTTCTGTAGTGCAGAGGGGGACTGCAAAGGAGTGGGAGAGGGAAGATGTTGAGTCATAAGGTTCATCTGCTCCCTAGGTGCTAAGGCATTGAAATGCTCTCTAACATCATACCCACATTTTGTCGAGCTTTTTCTCATGGTGTTTAGAAGAACGTAGTATTTTTTCTCATATATACTTGATGTATCCAGGTTTGTGAGTGTTGTTCCAATATTAACTTCGCTGGCAGGCTCTTTTGTTTTATGGGAAGATTGCAAGAAGCTGGAATGCCTTTGCTGAGGGAAGCCACCAAAAACATCATCCATTTTCAACCTGCTTGTCCCATTTCTAATTGCATGAGGCTTGTTGAAATTGGAATAAGCTACATCGGGTGGCTCTGTAAAGTTAGTTTGGTAAGGGGAGGAGAAAGTGTTGGATATAACAGAAATGTCATTTGAATCTCGAGATGGATAGCCCACTCCCTGTCTACAAGGGAGGCTAAAGATGAGAGACCTGTCCTGCTTTGGAGAGAGAGAAATTGGCCTATACAATGATACAATCATTATAGCTATTCAAAACATTTTCTATTGCATGTTTCCATGGCAGACAAAATTATTTGATCTATGCTTCATGCATATATAGATGGCAAGTTATCATTACATATAGACTAAAACTAAATATGGGAAAAACAAAACTTTTGTACAAACAAGATTGTCTGATGTACATTGATAATCACATTGGATGGATTCTCAGAGCTTCTTATGAACCTAATCTCGGTAAAAACAGGCCGAATTACTTATATAATAAACCATATTAAGATTTTTTTCAACATGAACAACTATGTTGATGCACATTTTTATTACAAACATATATGATCACCAATGTGTGAAACTGCGTAGATCGTTCCTTTTTTTTCAACAGTGGTTTTTTTCAAATAAGAAAACTAATCCTATTAGGTATAAGAAGCTTAACAACTATTGCTTTGAAGTTGAAGATGAACTAGACATTTCAGATGAATACCACATATCAAAATATAATGCAAGTCAAAATTCCCAAAAAGACAAATATTAACTATGCCTAATATAATCAATAACAGGTACACCCTGTTTTATTAGTATAGGATTTTATTTTATTCATTGAGATAAAGAAAACAATGCCTAAATTTTTTATAAAACAAATTCATCCTTTGATTGTATATCAAAGTAATTGTTTGAAAGAGAGATTATATTAATATCCAGAAATACCTAAAAACTATCCTTAAAATTGTTGAGTACATCTTGATAAACAGTAGCAAGGAGTGCATAAAGCTTCTCTAATCAAAGCTTATCACTACACTATCATAATACGAATAAGCCAAAAGGCTTAAACTTGAACATCAAAATACTATTTTTAAAAATTAAGAGGAAAGGAATTTGGCCCAAATTTCTTTTGATAATGTAGTTTAAGACACCCAAATTATATTTCTAAAACAAATTTTGTGTGGGTCACTGAAAAATCCACTCGATTTATTAGCCAAAAACATGATTTAAGGCTCCACCATATGGATGACAGAAGGGATTAGATCTTCTTATTTACAAAGTCATGAATGAACAGACAATCCAGAAGAAATTAATGGTTAATATAAGGCGAACATAGTTAATGGTTATTTATGGTTCTAGTTTGCTCTGGGCCTTAAACTTTGGACACTGTGCATAGAACTGTTTAATAATAGTAGGCTGATTTCATATGATGTAGATATTTGAGGATCTAATTCAGAAGGGGCTTTCATTGTACCCTTGATTTTGCCTCATCTTGGCAACCTAACCCCCACACATTTATTTTTGTAATATGATTTGTACATTATTGCATCATTAATAGAAATTTAGAAGCATAGTTCAAAAATAAAGAGTATAATCATTTTACAACAAAACACAGGCATCTAATAGGAGAGTAGGAACCTGATCTTTGAAGTGAATGCAGACAAAGACTGGTCCTCTGACATCCAAGACAATAGAGGCCGATGCGGGCTCAGCTTCTCGGAGATTGGCTGTGAAGATGATGATGACTTTGATGATGTCGATCTTGAAGGCCTTGAGATTGAACTTTTGTTTGTTGATTCTTCACAAAAACTACTAGAAACTCCATCAACACCTCTAAAAATAACACCATAGAAATCATCACCAAAGGCTCTGGGCCTAGTAATCGTGGCATGGAGATTGGAAGCCTAGTGAACATCCAACGCTTGGTGAGATGAGGATGGTGATACTTGTTTATCATGTGTTAAGTAGTAGTAGATTCTATGACATAGTCAAAGTTGATAAATGATGTCATTAATACAATGATATAATATCAATTTGTAAAAGCTAAAATGTTTGAATATTGACTCATGTATCATGTATAAATATCATTAACACTTATGTACAAAGTGAAGTGTACTGATTCCAAGTTTTTGTTTTTGCCAGATTTTGTCTGATAATCACCTAGAGTGGCTACCTATAAATTTAGGCAAGCTTCATTCACTTAAGGTGCTTGCCATTGATGATAATCGACTTACAACTTTACCTGATGAATGTAGGTTCTGCCGTCTGAGTTATGTTGCATAAAACTGATGAGATAATGCAATTTTGTTGCATCCACCCTTTACTTTGCTATATTTTCTCTTCTTCTATGGTTTTGGTGTTCCTATGTATGTTTATTTTCTCTTTGCCTGTTTTAATATTTTTAGGAACAAGATGGCTACTCCTTTGTTGGGTTTAACTTTAAGAATAACATGTTAGCTTTTAGGTAGAGGATGGGTTTCAATATTTGTTTTTTATGTTGAGAGTGATTTGAATTGACACCATTCAATCCCAATTGCAACATAAAGACTTTTTTTTCCATCTGACATTTCTTCATGGTTTTATGTGTTTTCAGTAGGATTACTTGTTCAGCTTGAGAGGTTATATGTATCAGACAACTCATTAAGATATTTACTTGTTCTGGTTCTCGTTTTGGCTGTGGCTGTGGCTTGGGTGAACCAATATGCTCAAAAGCATCCTCCTCTGATTTGGCATTACGTAAGTTAACATTTAGTAACACACCTAGAATCCGCATCATGCATTGGTCACTAAGGTGCAGATTAATATTGTTAGGATTTTTCTGAACATCTCAAATCATCTTAACAAAATCAGGTTGCTGCAAAAACTTTCTTGTCTTTGGGTCTGTTGTTAATTTTGCCCACAATTCCAGCCCCTGAAATATGTTTCCAAATGGAGAGGATGGGGCCCATGATCTACTTGTTGCTTGTGCATCAGCAAGGCCTGATTTTAATGCTTCATTAGAAGGATAAAGCTCCAGGCCCGTTTTGTAAGAAGAAATTGCATCATCATATTTTCCAAGACCAACATATGCTGCCCCAAGCCTGCTGTAACCCTTGGACCAATCTGCCTTAATTTCCACCGTCTTCTTAGCATCCCGAAGTGCATCACTATAGTTATGCAATGAAGCATATGTTGCAGACTGATTTGAATATAAAACATGATTGGTCGGAGAAAGAACTATTTCTTTAGAGAAATGTTTTATAGCTTCCTCGTAGTTTCCTGCAAAAAATGCAGCATTTCCTTTTTCTTTTGCTTCATCAACCATTTCTTTCTGCAAACCTAACTATCTGCATTGAACAAGTCAAATTAGAAACACCAGTCATCATGTATTTCACATTTTGTCAAGATGACTATAGATTTCCACTCTACTCATTGTGTGTTTTATTACTGCAATTCTTATAGGGATTTTTGCATATGCTTGGGAGCAATGGTGGGGGTTAAAGTGATGAGGCATTCTATTTCATTTGAATGCTTGTTTGTTGCCCCATTTGTTGTTTCACAATTCCATATGAAAGCATTTCACAACAAAGGAATAAGTTTGCATGCCCGTCCTTTGGTATGTTCAGAGCTTTGTCTCTTTCTTTGCAACTTCATAAAATAGGAGTGATTCAACTTAGAGAATCAACTTTGAAGGCCATTCCTTCAAGACTTGTGTAAAAGTTTACAATCAACACTTGAACTTAAGGTGAAGAAATCGAATGCAAAGAAAGATATCAATAATGGTTTCTTTACAATGCTTCTTCCACCAAAAATTCTTCAAACAATAGTAGCATCCCTTCAACATAAGATTTACAAAATGGAAAATGCAAGGAGGGCTTGATCCAATGAAAGGATTTATCAATAAATTCAAGCTTGCAAATATTAAATAATCAAGAAAACTATTAACAAGTCTTTGAGCTGAAAATGCAAAAGACCATGAGTATGTCAACAACAACATGTAGAGAAATTTTTGTACTCCCATTTAGCTTCTCTATTTGCATAGGAAAAATTGAAACCTCAAGACAAGCTTGAAACATCTCTTGCTCTGGCTCATGGAAATCAAAACATAGTTCTTCCTTTGGCATTGTTAATGGATTCAAAATGCATTCTATTCATTTGCAATCAGATTTCTTCATTGTCCAACAACTCTCTATCAACCTTGACGATGGAAAATGAATTTTCATTCCCAACGAGTAGCTCTGAACACCAAGAAGCTCAACACTTTCCTTCTGGTGATAAAAACCATGCCAAAGAGATTTCTAATCCCATTTTCAGATACTAAAGTGTTGTAGCTTGCCATTAAAACTTGGCATTGTTGCTTCAATAACCCATAAGTTTGCAAATCTATTTTTGAAGGAGAGTACACTACTCTTGAAGATTTTGAGGGTTGTTGAACACTTCAAAGGTGGAAAAAAAATTGTTTTGGTTGTTGTAATGGCTTTGGATGAGCTCAGCCTTGCAAAATGCAATGAAAAATGTTGAGAGAAACCAACAAGGAGAAATATGAATGATGTTCGACTTTCATTGATTGGAAGGAAATAAAGTCCTGGAATGCCTACTAAGTGTGTAGCCTTTGTGCACACCAATATGCTCCACCTTGAAAATATAGCAATCCTTGCACCACATTCTCAAGAAATGAATAACTCCACAATGCAAATGACCAAAAAGATTGTGCTAGAATGCACACAACTTGCCATTATCATGCATCAAAGCTCCATAATTTTTAGATTCCGTAAGAAGCTTATAAAGACCTCCTTTAGGTAGTTCGTTGGCCAAAATGCAAGAGAGTTGAAATCTCTTATCACACACTATTGTTCATCAAACTGAAGCTTACATTTCCAATCTTTAATGATTGAGATAGAGAAGAGATTCTTAGTAAACCGAGAACAAAAAAATCATTATGCAAAATAAGAACATCACCTAAAGGCATCTTGTCTGGTTTTTTGTCAGTGCTAATCTCTAAATATGTAGTATTACCACCCATGGTCACTTGCATGCCCATTTCCTTTTCATGGAACTTGCTAAAAATATTTTGATTATATGTCATATGTCATAAAGCTCCACTATCAACATAGCAACCAACACTTGAAATAGTATTTAATGTAATTGCCAACCCATCAAATTGGATGAACTATCAACACTCCTTGCATCTTGTTTTTGTGGTTGCTTACCATATCACCTTTTCTAGATATTCTCTAGATGATAGAACATTACCCTATTATACCTGCCTTCACAAGTAATATAGGCAAATATGGCCTTCAACAGAGCCTACCATTTTGGCTCAAGAAATGACATTGGTATGTCCTTCTTCCAGATGAGGGTTTTATGCTGAGGTTGCAGATAAGATCTGAATTCAATGTCTGCTGGTATAGTGGTCTTGAACCAACACTCACCTGACCTAGAAAGACTAGTGATCTCTGTGATTGCAGCTTCATCTACTACAAACTCCTCCTTTCCTATGACAACTCTCCTTCCATCGTATGATAGGGAAAAATCTTCTGATAATTGTTGATGGACATTTTCTAGCTTTTCACAATAGGAGAAAACACCAACCAGCTTGAAGAATTCGCCCCACTTCAGAGTGTGCCTCCAAGTACCAGGTCCCATCCGATTCATACCAGAGAGTTGGTCCTTCTTTTGGCATTTGCTTGAGTTAGTTGAAACTTGTTCCTACAAATTAGCAAAAACCTGGGAGCTGGGGAGATAATACACCTAAAATCAGGAGGAAACAATAGATGTATGTTGAATTGAAAGGCACAAAATAGGGATGACTTGGGTTATATGAGATAGACCAAATATTTAACAAGTCATAACTAGAAACTCAGACTTGATTATAGCTGAAAACTCAGACTTAATGAAACAAAGAAGACTTGGGCTTCTGTGGCATTTGGATGACAGATGGAGTTGTAATATGCATAACAGAAAACTCGACCTTCATATGGTATAATGACAATGACTGCAGACTCGAGTTTGATAATGAAATCAAAGGGATTTCATATAAGGAACATAAATAAGACTTCGGACTTGATTGCTAAAACAATGTATTTCAAATCATAATTAAATTGGGAATAATCATGAATATATCTCTCGAGACTTGAAGTTATGAGGGCCATGTGAATCATCAAACAGTTAGACGAAACAATCACTTCATAGATTTTTGTGTATGCCATGGTTTCAAGTCAAAATGACAAGTGGGAGTCTTGCAAATACTATAGAGCATCAAACCTTGATCGAATGTAATAATACCACCTTACATCACCGATTCATTTGATTTTCGGAGGTTATCTTTTCATTATTGCGCCAGTTGACATCTAGATCGTATGAAAACACAGGCCCTGATCTTTCCACGTTGACACATTTTCGGTGGTTAATCGGGCTTTTTTTTTCCCTTTTAACCACCGAAAGCCAAAGCTTTCGGTAGTTAATGAACTCTTCACAAGTTCTCCTAAACCACCAAAACCTGTAACTCTCCCTTTTGCTAAAGAGAATCAATTCCGATGTTTATTTCAAGTTTATTTACAACAATAGGCTCTCTAACAAGTCTATAAAAATTTAGAAATAAATTTTTTAAGTACTCTCTATCACCTAAAATTGACAAAATTGATTGTGCTATTTTAAGAGATAACAGAACCTACAAATGCATCCTCAACCACTTCCAAATAAACATGGATGATCAAGCTAAAAATAGAAGAACAAACGAATCTCAACCACATCCAAATAAACATGGATGAATAAACATGGCTGAGTTAATGCTGAGCGCATCTCTAGAATGAATGCCTTGTCCTCATGCACTTCGTGTCATGAGGACAAGGCTTTGAAATCTTCATCTTTTATTTGATCAAATCCTTTCGATCTGAATAGTTGTGACACGTTACAGTTTGTTGAAAACCATTTTCTAAAAACAGGGTGATTTATGTTTATCATGTAATTAATGCTCATATTATAGAAGCCAGTCTGGCGCTTTGGGGATGGAGGAGGATGATAGGAAGTATTAGGCTGATAGACATTTCATTTTTCTACTGATAGATAGTCTTTTTCTTCCAAGATTGTAAACTCGGATAGACCAGAAATGACTGCATTATTTTATAAAGATATACATTTCCAGAATTCAGTTCTATTTGAATGTTGTGTGATGATTTAGTTAATTCGGTCATTGTTGAAGGCAAGAAGGGCCCGTTGTCTCAGCATATGTTTTTATTCTATCGCTTGAAGTTTTGAATAACCATTAGCTATTTTGATTACAATTTGAAGTTATATTGCAATTGCATAGTTTGGATAATGAATATTTTTGAGGAAGCTTCAGTTAGAACATAGCAATATCAGATTTACCTTCGAATGCTTTATGAAATGCATGGGTTACACAGATAGCTACAAGTACTTTACATAAGGTTAGTTTACTTTAAAGAATGGTGTGACTGAAAGACAGGGTATTATAGATTTTCAGTTAAAAAGGGTTGAACGACATGTTCGTAGAGATTTACAGTTGAGAATAAACCAGAGTAGTTGGTAGAATGAATATTGAAAGCTAGCAGAGTTACAAATGAGTGAAGATTTGTTTTCTTTGAAGTGTGTACTTAGATAGACCCTTGTTTCTATTTAAATATTGAAGTAGTGATCATAGTTTTGAATGTTGGCTAGTGGAATTAAACTTGAATAAAATAGATAGTAGAAGAAACCAATCCTGCACATATGGTGTCAGTGCCTCAAAGTCTACCTCCCCGGGTTGACATTTTATGAAGGCTATATATA
>ML785002.1:223328-233643 GCA_009831015.1 Picea engelmannii
AGGTTATCACCTTCCAATGCATATGAAATACATGGAACAATTATGTGCTTACTTTTATCATTACATGGACAGAAAAAACCATGCTCTGTCCAAGAACATGGCTATGTCTCAGAGCTCGATACAATTTCAAGTGAGAGTGATCAAAAACAAGGGCACTATGTAGGCTCGACAATCCTTGAGAATGATGAACATCACTGTACAAGTGCAGAAAACCTTGATGATGAAGGCTCTATTGTGAAAGACTACTTACAGGGTAGGTCATATGATGTTTTACTGGCTCTTTCAGAGGAAGATGAAGAATGGATGTCTGAGAATGAAGAAGTAGAGAATTGGTGTGGTAGGGACAAATCAGATTTGCAAGATAAAGTTGAACAGAACAAGTGTGATGAAGGTGATATTTCTCCTCCTGATAATGCTGGGTTAGACAATTTGGAAAATAATTTCTTGTTAGAGATGCGCTTGTGCAAGAATGAAAGCTAGCACATGCTAGAATTCCCTCACAATGGAATGATCTTGTTCGAGATGTGTATATGCTTGTGTAAGAGGGAAAGCTAGCACATGCTATCTTTCCCCCATGGTAGAATGATGTTCGAGATGCGCTTTTTCTTGTGCAAGAGGGAAAGCTAGCATGCACTAGCTTTCCCCAACACTGGAATGATGTTGTTTGAAATGTGTTTGTGCTTGTGCAAGAGAAAAAACTAGCATGCATTAGCATTCCCCAACATTCGAATGGTGTTGTTCAAGATGTGCTTATGCTTGTGTAAGAGGGAAAGATAACAAGCGCTAGCTTTCCCCCATGTTGGAATGTTGTTGTTCGAGATGCACTTCTTCTTATGCAAGAGGGAAAGCTAACACGCGCTAGCTTTCTTTAATGATGGAATGATGTTGTTTGAGATGTGCTTGTGCTTGTGCAAGAGGGAAGTTTAGCATGTGCAAGATTTCCTCCATGCTAGAATGATGTTGTTCGAGATGTGCTTGTGTTTGTGAAAGAGGAAAAAATGGCACAAGCTAGCTTTTCCCCACAATGCAATGATGTTATTCAAGATGTGCTTGTGCTTCTGCAAGACTGAAAGTTAGCATGCACTAGTTTTACCCCATGGAGCAATGATGTTGTTCTAGATGCGCTTGTGCTTGTGCGGGAGAGAAAGCTAGAACACGCTAGATTTTCCCCACAATTGAATGATGTTATTCAAGATGTGCTTGTGCTTCTGCAAGACTGAAATTTATCATGCACTAGTTTTACCCCACGGAGGAATGATGTTGTTCGAGATGCGCTTGTGCTTGTGCAGGAGAGAAAGCTAGCACACGCTAGCTTTCCCCCACAGTGGAATGATCTTGTTCGAGATGTGTATATGCTTGTGTCAGATACATGCTAGCTTTCCCCCATGGTAGGATGATGTTTGAGATGCGCTTGTGCTTGTGCAAGAGGGAAAGCTAGCATGCGCTAGCTTTCCCCAACACTAGAATGATGTTGTTCAAAATGCGCTTGTACTTGTGTAAGAGGGAAAGATAGAACGTTCTATCTTTTCCCCATTGTGGAATGATGTTCGATATGCACTTGTGCTTATGCAAGAGGGAAAACTAACACGCACTAGCTTTCCTTAACGATGGACTGATGTTTTTTGAGATTTGATTGTGCTTGTGCAAAATGGAAGTTTAGCATGTGCAAGCATTCCTCCATGCTAGAATGATGTTGTTGGAGATGTGCTTGTGTTTGTAAAAGAAGGAAAGCTAGCACAGGGTAGCTTTTCCCCACAATGGAATGATTTTTTTCGAGATGCACTTGTGCTTATGCAAGAGGGAAAGCTAACATGCGCTAGCTTTCCTTAACAGTGGAATGATGTTGTTTGAGATGTGTTTGTGCTTGTGCAAGAGGGAAGTATCGCATGTTCAAGATTTACTCCATGCTAGAATGATGTTGTTCGAGATGTGCTTGTGTTTGTGAAAGAGGGAAAGCTAACACACGCTAGCTTTTCCCCACAATGGAATGATGTTATTCAAGATGTGTTTGTGCCTCTGGAAGACTGAAAGTTAGCATGCACTAGTTTTACCCCATGAAGGAATGATGTTGTTCGAGATGCACTTGTGCTTGTGCAAGAGAGAAAGCTAGCACACACTAGCTTTCCCCCATAGTGGAATGATCTTGTTCGAGATGTGTATATACTTGTGTAAGAGGGAAAGCTAGCACACGCTAGCTTTCCCCCACGGTAAGATGATGTTCAAGATGTGCTTGTGCTTGTGCAAGAGGGAAAGCTAACATGCGCTATCTTACACCAACACTGGAATGATGTTGTTCGAGATGCGCTTGTGCTTGTGTAAGAGGGAAAGATAGCATGCACTAGATTTCCCCCATGGTAGAATGATGTTGTTGGAGATGAACTTGTGCTTATGCAAGAGGGAAAGATAACACGCGCTAGCTTTCCTTAACGGTGGAATGATGTTGCTTGAGATGTGCATGTGCTTGTGCAAAAGGGAAGTTTAGCATGTGCAAGCTTTCCTCCATGCTAGAATGATGTTGTTCGAGATGTGCTTGTGTTTGTGAAAGAGGGAAAGCTAACACATGCTAGGTTTTTCCCACAATGGAATGATGTTATTCAAGACGCGCTTGTGCTTCTGCAAGACTGAAAGTTAGCATGCGCTAGTTTTACCCCATGGAGAAATGATGTTGTTCGAGATGCGCTTGTGCTTGTGCAAGAGAGAAAGCTAGCACACGCTAGCTTTCCCCCACAATGGAATGATCTTGTTCGAGATGTGTATATGCTTGTGTAAGAGACATGCTAGCTTTCCCCCATGGTAGGATGATGTTTGAGATGCACTTGTGCTTGTGCAAGAGGGAAAGATAGCATGCGCTAGCTTTCCCCAACATTGGAATGATGTTGTTCAAAATGTGCTTGTGCTTGTGTAAGGGGGAAAGATAGCATGCGCTAGCTTTCCCCCATTGTGGAATGATGTTGTTCAATATGCACTTGTGCTTATACAAGAGGGAAAAGTAACATGCGCTAGCTTTCCTTAACAGTGGACTGATGGTGTTTGAGATTTGATTGTGCTTGTGCAAGAGAGAAGTTTAGCATGTGCAAGCATTCCTTGATGATAGAATGATGTTGTTGGAGATGTGCTTGTGTTTGTGAAAGAGGGAAAGCTAGAACAGGGTAGCTTTTCCCCACAATGGAATGATGTTATTCGAGATACACTTGTGTTGATGCAAGAGGGAAAGATAACACACGCTAGCTATCCTTAACGGTGGAATGATGTCGTTTGAGATGTGTTTGTGCTTGTGCAAGAGGGAAGTATCGCATGTTCAATCTTTACTCCATGCTAGAATGATGTTGTTCGATATGTTCTTGTGTTTGTGAAAGAGGGAAAGCTAACACACGCTAGATTTTCCCCACAATAGAATGATGCTATTCAAGATGTGCTTGTGCCTCTGTAAGACTGAAAGTTAGCATGCACTAGTTTTACCCCATGGAGGAATGATGTTGTTCGAGATGCGCTTGTGCTTATGCAAGAGAGAAAGCTAGCACACACTAGCTTTCCCCCATAGTGGAATGATCTTGTTCGAGATGTGTATATACTTGTGTAAGAGGGAAAGCTAGCACGTGCTAGCTTTTCCCCATGGTAGGATGATGTTCAAGATGCGCTTGTGCTTGTGCAAGAGGGAAACCTAGCATGCACTAGATTTCACCAACACTGGAATGATGTTGTTCGAGATGCGTTTGTGCTTGTGTAAGAGGGAGATCTAGCATGCGCTAGATTTCCCCTGTGGTAGAATGATGTTGGTCGAGATGAACTTGTTCTTATGCAAGAGGGAAATCTAACACATGCTAGATTTCCTTAACAGTGGAATGATGTTGTTTGAGATGTGCTTGTGCTTGTGCAAAAGGGAATTTTAGCATGTGCAAGCTTTCCTCCATGCTAGAATGATGTTGTTCAAGATGTGCTTGTGTTTTTGAAAGAGGGACAACTAACACATGCTAGCTTTTCCCCACAATGGAATGATGTTATTCAATATGTGCTTGTGCTTCTGCAAGACTGAAAGTTAGCATGCACTAGTTTTACCCCACGAAGGAATGATGTTGTTCGAGATGTGCTTGTGCTTGTGCAAGAGAAAACACTAGCACATGCTAGCTTTCCCCCACAATGGAATGATCTTGTTCGAGATGTTTATATGCTTGTGTAAGAGACATGCTAGCTTTCCCCCATGGTAGGATGATGTTCGAGATGCGCTTGTTCTTGTGCAAGAGGGAAAGCTAACATGCACTAGCTTTACCCAACACTGGAATGATGTTGTTCAAAATGCGCTTGTGCTTGTGGAAGAGGGAAAACTAACATGTGCTAGCTTTCCTTAACGGTGGACTGATGTTGTTTGAGATTTGATTGTTCTTGTGCAAGAGGGAAGTTTAGCATGTGCAAGCATTCCTCCATGCTAGAATGATGTTGTTGGAGATGTGCTTGTGTTTGTGAAAGAGGGAATGCTAGCACATGCTATATTTTCCCCACAATGGAATGATGTTATTCAAGATGTGCTCTTTCTTCTGCAAGACTAAAAGTTAACATGCACTAGTTTTACCCCATAGAGGAATGATGTTGTTCGAGATGCGCTTGTGCTTGTGCAAGAGAGAAAGATAGCACACGCTAGCCTTCCCCCATAGTGGAATGATCTTGTTCAAGATGTGTATATGCTTGTGTAAAATGGAAAGCTAGCACGTGCTATCTTTTCCCCATGGTAGGATGATGTTTAAGATGCACAACACTGGAATGATGTTGTTCGAGATGGTCTTGTGCTTGTGCAAGAGAGAAAGCTAGCAGGTGTTAGATTTCCACCATGGTGGAATGATGTTGTTCGAGATGCACTTGTGCTTATGCAAGAGGGAAAGCTAACATGCGCTAGCTTTCCTTAACTGTGGAATGATGTTGTTTGAGATGTGCTTGTGCTTGTGCAAGAGGGAAGTTTAGCATGTTCAAGATTTCCTCCATGCTGGAATGACATTGTTCGAGATGTGCTTGTGTTTGTGAAAGAGGGAAAGCTAGCACACACTAGCTTTTACCCACAATGGAATGATGTTATTCAAGATGTTCTTGTGCTTATGCAAGACTGAAAGTTAGCATGCATTGGTTTTACCCCACAGAGGAATGATGTTGTTCGAGATGTGCTTGTGCTTGTGTAAGAGAGAATGCTAGCATGCGCTAGCTTTCCACCATGGTGGAATGATGTTGTTCGAGATGCACATGTGCTTATGCAAGAGGGAAAGCTAACACACACTAGCTTTCCTTAACGGTGGAATGATGTTGTTTGAGATGTGTTTGTGCTTGTGCAAGAGGGAAGTATTGCATGGTCAAGATTTACTCCATGCTAGAATGATGTTGTTCGAGATGTGCTTGTGTTTGTGAAAGAGGGAAAGCTAACACACGCTAGTTTTTCCCCACAATAGAATGATGTTATTCAAGATGTGGTTGTGCCTCTCCAAGACTGAAAGTTAGCATGCACTAGTTATACCCCACGAAGGAATGATGTTGTTCGAGATGCGCTTGTGTTTGTGCAATAGAGAAAGCTAGCACACGCTAGCTTTCCCCCACAGTGGAATGATCTTGTTCGAGATGTGTATATACTTGTGTAAGAGGGAAATCTAGCACGTGCTATCTTTCCCCCATGGTAGGATGATGTTCGAGATGCACTTGTGCTTGTGTAAGAGGGAAAGCTAGCATGCGCTAGCTTTCCCCAACACTGGAATGATGTTGTTCAAAATGCACTTGTGCTTGTGTAAGAGGGAAAGATAGCACGTGCTAGCTTTCCCTCATTGTGGAATGATGTTGTTTGATATGCACTTGTGCTTATGCAAGAGGGAAAACTAACACACGCTATCTTTTCTTAATGGTGGACTGATGTTGTTTGAGATTTGATTGTTCTTGTGCAAGAGAAACGTTTAGCATGTGAAAGCATTCCTCCATGCTAGAATGATGTTGTTGGAGATGTGCTTGTGTTTGTGAAAGTGGGAAAGCTAGCATAGGGTAGATTTTCCCCACAATGGAATGATGTTATTCAAGATGTGCTTGTGCTTCTGCAAGACTGAAAGTTAGCATGCACTAGTTTTACCCCACAGAGGAATGATGTTGTTCAAGATGTGCTTGTTCTTGTGCAAGAGAGAAAGCTAGCACACGCTAGCTTTCCCCCATAGTGGAATGATCTTGTTCGAGATGTGTATATGCTTGTGTAAGAGACATTCTAGCTTTCCCCCATGGTAGGATGATGTTCGAGATGCGCTTATGCTTGTGCAAGAGGGAAAGCTAGCATGCGCTAGCTTTCCCCAAAATTGAAATGATGTTGTTCAAGATGCGCTTGTGCTTGTGTAAGAGAGAAAGCTAGCACGCGCTAGATTTCCCCCATGGTAGAAGGATGTTGTTCGAGATGAACTTGTGCTTATGCAAGAGGGAAAGCTAACACACGCTAGCTTTCCTTAATGGTGGAATGATGTTGTTTGAGCTGTGCTTGTGCTTGTGCAAAAGAGAAGTTTAGCATGTGCAAGCTTTCCTCCATGCTAGAATGATATTGTTCGAGATGTGCTTGTGTTTGTGAAAGAGGGAAAGCTAGCACAAGCTAGATTTTCCCCACAATGGAATGATGTTATTCAAGATGTGCTTGTGCTTCTGCAAGACTGAAAGTTAGCATGCACTAGTTTTACCCAACAGAGGAATGATGTTGTTCGAGATGCGCTTGTGCAAGAGAGAAAGCTAGCACACGCTAGCTTTCCCCCACAGTGGAATGATCTTGTTCAAGATGTGTATATGCTTGTGTAAAAGACATGATATCTTTCCCCCATGGTAGGATGATATTCGAGATGTGCTTGCGCTTGTGCAATAGGGAAAGCTAGCATGCGCTAGCTTTCCCCAAAACTGGAATGATGCTATTCGATATGCGCTTGTGCTTGTGTAAGAGGGAAAGCTATCACGCACTAGATTTCCCCCATGGTAGAATGATGTTTTTCGAGATGAACTTGTGCTTATGCAAGAGGGAAATCTAACACGCGCTAGCTTTCCTTAATGGTGGAATGATGTTGTTTGAGATTTGCTTGTGCAAGAGGGGAGTTTAACATGTGCAAGCTTTCCTCCATGCTAGAATGATGTTGTTCGAGATGTGCTTGTGTTTATGAAAGAGGGAAAGCTAGCACACGCTAGATTTTCCCCACAATGGAATGATGTTATTCAAGATGTGCTTGTGCTTCTACAAGACTGAAAGTTAGCATGCACTAGTTTTACCCCATGGAGGAATGATGTTGTTCGAGATGCGCGTGTGCTTATGCAAGAGAGAAAGCTATCACACACTAGCTTTCCCCCATAGTGGAATGATCTTGTTCGAGATGTGTATATTCTTGTGTAAGAGGGAAAGCTAGCACGCACTAGCTTTCCCCCATGGTAGGATGATGTTCGAGATGCACAACACTAGAATGATGTTGTTTGAGATGTGCTTGTTCTTGTGTAAGAGGGAAAGATAGCACGTGCTAGCTTTACCCCATGGTGGAATGATGTTGTTCGAGATGCTCTTGTGATTGCGTAATAGGGAAAGCTAACACATGCTAGCTTTCCTTAACAGTGGAATGATGTTGTTTGAGATGTTCTTGTGCAAGAGGGGAGTTTAGCATGTGCAAGCTTTCGTGCATGCTAGAATGATGTTGTTCGAGATGTTCTTGTGTTTGTGAAAGAGGGAAAGCTAGCACATGCTATATTTTCCCCACAATGGAATGATGTTATTCAAGATGTGTTTTTTCTTCTGCAAGACTGAAAGTTAGCATGCACTAGTTTTACCCCACAGAGGAATGATGTTGTTCGAGATGCACTTGTGCTTGTGTAAGAGAGAAAGCTATCACACACTATCTTTCCCCCATAGTGGAATGATCTTGTTCTAGATGTGTATATTCTTGTGTAAGATGGAAAGCTAGCATGTGCTATCTTTCCCCCATGGTAGGATGATGTTCGAGATGCACAACACTGGAATGATGTTGTTTGAGATGCGCTTGTGCTTGTGTAAGAGGGAAAGCTAGCACGCGCTAGCTTTACCCCATGATGGAATGATGTTGTTTGAGATGCACTTGTGATTGCGTAATAGGGAAAGATAACACACGCTAGCTTTCCTTAATGGTGGAATGATGTTATTCGAGATGTGCTTGTGCTTGTGTGAGAGGGAAGTTTAGCATGTGCAAGCTTTTCTCCATGCTAGAATGATGTTGTTCGAGATGTGCTTGTGTTTGTGAAAGAGGGAAAGCTAGCACAGGCTAGATTTTCCCCACAATGGAATGATATTATTCAAGATGTGCTTGTGCTTCTGCAAGACTGAAATTTAGCATGCATTAGTTTTACCCCACAGAGGAATGATGTTGTTCAAGATGAGCTTGTGCTTGTACAAGAGAGAAATATTGCACACTCTAGCTTTCCCCCACAGTGGAATGATCTTGTTCAAGATGTGTATATGCTTATGTAAGAGGGAAAGCTAGCAGGCGCTATCTTTTCCCCATGGTAGGATGATGTTCGAGATGCACAACACTAGAATTATGTTGTTCGATATTTTCTTGTGATTGTGCAAGAGAGAAAGCTAGTAGGCACTAGTTTTACACCATGGTGGAATGATGTTGTTCGAGATGAACTTGTGCTTATGCAAGAGGGAAAGATAACATGCACTAGCTTTCCTTAATGGTGGAATGATGTTGTTTGAGATGTGCTTTTCTTGTGCAAGAGGGAAGTTTAGCATGTTCGAGCTTTTCTCCATGCTGGAATGATGTTGTTCGAGATGTGCTTGTGTTTGTGAAAGAGGGAAAGCTAGCACACACTAGCTTTTCCCCATAATGGAATGATGTTATTCAAGATGTTCTTATGCTTCTACAAGACGAAAAAGTTAGCATGCACTGGTTTTACCCCATGGAGGAATGATGTTGTTGAAGATGTTCTTGTGCTTGTGCAAGAGAGAAAGCTAGCACATGCTAACTTTCCCCCACAGTGGAATGATATTGTTTGAGATGTGTATATGCTTGTGTAAGAGGGAAAGCTAGCACTTGCTAGCTTTCCCCCATGGTAGGATGATGTTCAAGATGCACAACACTAGAATGATGTTGTTCGAGATGGTGTTGTGCTTGTGCAAGAGAGAAAGCTAGCATGCACTAGCTTTCCACCATGGTGGAATGATGTTGTTCGAGATGCACTTGTGCTTATGCAAGAGGGAAATCTAACATGCACTAGCTTTCCTTAACGGTGCAATGATGTTGTTTGAGATGTGTTTGTGCAAGAGAGAAAGCTAGCACATGTTAGCTTACCCACATGGTGGGATGATGTTTGATATGCGCTAGTGCTTGTGCAGGAGGGAAAACTAGCACATGCTAGCTTTCCCCTAGGTTGGAGTGATGTTGTTCAAGATGCGTTTGTGCTTGTGCTTATGAAAGAGGGAAATCTATCTTGCATTATCTTTTTCCTACGGTGGAATCATGTTGTTCGATATGTACTTGTGCTTGTGCAAGAGGGAAAGCTAGCATGAGCTAGCTTTCCCCAACGGTGGGATGATGTTGTCTGAGATGAGCTCGTGTTTTCCCATTAGGGAAAGCTAGCACAAGCTATAATTATCCTAGAGTGGGATGATGTTGTCCAATATGATCTTGTGCTTGTGCAAGAGGGAAAGCTAGCATGCACTAGCTTCCCCCACGGTGGGATGATGTTGTCCGAGATGAGCTCATGCTTGTGCAAGAGAGAAATCTAGCACGTGCTAGCTTTCCCCACTGGTGGGATGATGTTGTTCGAGATGGACTCTTGCTTGTGCAAGAGGGATAACTAACATGCCTAATGGTGGGATGATGTTGTTCGATATGTGCTCCTACTTGCGCAAGAGGGAAAGCTAGAATGCACTAACTTTCCACCATGGTGGGATGATATTGTTTGTGATGTGCTCATGCTTGTGCAAGAGGGAAAGATAGGGTGTGCTAGCTGTCCCCCTCGGAAGGATGATGTTCTTAAAGATGCACCCCTTCTTGTGCAAGAGGGAAAGATAGAATGCACTAGCTTTCCCCCAAGGTGGGATGATGTTTTTCGAAATGTGCTCCTACTTGTGCAAGAGGGAAAGCTAGCATGCACTAGCTTTCCCCCATGATGGGATGATGTTTAAGATGTGCTCCTTCTTGTTCAATATGTTAATCTAGCACGCACTAGATTTCCCTCATGGTTATGACTCATGAGATCCTCATTATGCTAGCTTTCTTGCAAAATAATTTGAGGGCTCCAACCACTTTTCAGCCATTGCTTGAAATTGTGGAAAAACATTAAATGCACCAACCATTTTAGACTA
>ML785002.1:245477-288921 GCA_009831015.1 Picea engelmannii
TTATATATATATATATATATATATATATATATATATATATATATATATATATTCAAAGTTGTATTGTTCGAAGACACTTAGCGTTAAAATGCCATCATGTCTATCTTCCTCGTAGTGATAGTTACGATATCAATGACGTCTTAACCCTTGAATCAATCAAAGCTCATTTGCAATATAGTTTATTTTTTATTTTATTTAATTCATATTGAGGCTTGGTTAGTTATTTCTTCTCATATTTTTGTTTAGATATTTTTATTCAACAAGTAAAAGTATGCATATGATTTACTTCTCATTGTTGATTGTAAGCTTGTGCTTATTTTATTTTATTTGAGTGAGGTGTTATTCTTTCCTCCACTTTATCTTCTAGACATGTTAATCCATGTTAATCCTTAAATCCTTTACTATATAGAAAAAAATTGGTTGAGAGTCTATTGTATATGACTTATGTAATTGTTCTATAATTTTTTTTGTACTTGAGATTCTCTTTATTCTTTCAAGATCTTAACCTCATGAGAAGATCTTAACCTCATGAGAGTCACTAGAAAGTAGTGAAGTGCATTTTCTGGTACATTTAACCTCATGAGAGTCATTGCAAGGTAGTGAAGTGCATTTTCAGATACATTTAGTGATTGGTGTCTTAATTAATTTTATTATTTTTTTTAAAGTGTAGAATTTTTAATAGGAAACATATCAATTTCATATTCTATATTTTTTTAATTTATTGTTTTAAATTTCAGCATAAAAATATATAGTTTTTATTTGCGTGACCACAAACTTATTGTGCTTAGTTGGTGTTGAAATGGTGTTAAGATTTATAGGGAGGGAGGCAATTGGTAAGTGTGGCATGTCAAGATATGTAGATCCAACGTCGGTGCCTCCCGCTAATGAAGATGAAAATGCAAATTCTATGCTAGTGGGTTTACGCGAGGGAGATTATGATTGAGTTGGTACTTGTCATTCAAACCAATGCAAATTCTATGCTAGTGGGTTTACGCGAGGGAGATTATGATTGAGTTGGTACTTGTCATTCAAACCAACACCAATGATGAAAACATAAACTGTGGACTGTGGAGGCAAAGGTTGTTTGTGTAGCATCTATGTTGCAATGGCAATGATTTTTGTGAATGATATATTTTTAAAGTTTTTTATAATAGGAGATATGTTGGATTGAGCACAATGCAAAGTCCTTCATTTATGTATACAAAATCTCTCTTCTAATCATGTTGGAGTTCGAAACTATATCTTTCTCATTGTTTGACATCAATCCATATTGATATTGAGTTAGATTTTATATTTTTTCTATGGAATTTTAAATAAATAATTTTAAATAATTGTTTTTAGAAAAAAAAAATTATTAATTATTTTATTGTCATATTTTTATCATTTATTTTATAAATTGATGATTTCAAAATATATGATTATAATTATTATATGAAAAAAAACTATATTGAAAAATATAAGTGGTTATTATTTAATCATAATGAATCATGTTCAACTATAGTTAAACATTCTCAACCAATCAATCATGGTGAATGCATTGTCAATCATAGTCAAACATGGTAAACTATGGTCCATCATGTTTTAACATGTCCAACCATATCAAACATACACAACCAAGGTCAAACATGGTCAACCATAAGAAAATATGGCGAACCAAAGTCAACCATAATCAACCATGGATAACAAAGGTCAACAATAGTCAATGATAGTCAAATATGGTAAACTATATTTAACCATATCAAACCATGTTAATTATACTCAACCAAATTCAACCATAGTCAAACATAGTCAATGAAAGTTAATAGTCAACAAAAGCCAATTTAGTTAAGGATGACCTTCAAACATGTTTAACCATAGTCCACTAAGGTTAACTATAACTATCCATATTCAAACATGGTTAACAACTATATTAAAAAAAGCTCCACCAAAGGCAACTATAGCAAACCATTGTCAACCATCTTGAAACATAATCACCATTATCAAACATGGTTAACCATACTCCACCATAATCACCATTCTTCCACTGTAGTCAACCACATGTAAACATGGTCAACCATGGTTTAATGATGGTCAAACGTAACCAACCATGGTCAAACCATTCTTAACCATACTCAAATATGGTGAACTATATTCAACCATTCTCAAACATCTTTAATCAATATGGTGAACTATATTCAACCATTCTCAAACATCTTTAATCATAGTCAACCAGGGTTAAATCATGGTCAATTATAATCAACCATGTGTAACTAAGATATATCAAACAAATTCAACTATAGTGAAATATAGTCAACAAATGACCTATGCAATAAAGTATGTGTCAAAATTATTTCATTATTTCAAAATTATATTTGGTATACTATACCAAATATTTATTCAAACTATATTGTATTATTATTTAATATTATAACTTATATTTCATATATAATAATTATACAATGGTGTAACGGTGTAACATTATAGGATAATATTTATATTGATATTAATATAATTTTATTAATTTACACTTAAAGTTATTTATTAGCTTTGTTAGTATAAATCTATGATAATGATTATTCAAATATATTTTTGTGAGTCTATTTGTTATTAGCAGCAATCACATTAATAATATTAATATGTCTTTATATATTGATAGACTTATAGTTAATATATATTATAAGAGAAAATACATTATTAACATGCTAAATATACCTTTATTAATATTTTCTTCCTCGGGAGAAAAATGTAATTGTATTCATCTAGAGAGACAAAATTACATTTTGTAGGTGCTAGTTTAGCACATTTGAAAGCATAAATTAAGAGTGATGGTTTGCACTAGGGAAAGTGTTGATCTGCTGATAGTTTTGCGGACCATAATATGGTGTACCAATGACTTTCATCATGCCCAGAGTCTAGTCATATGCTACTAGAGTGTGCAGATTAGAGCTGCAAATTACATCAAAAAAAATATTACATCCCATGAGTAATTCAGAGTACTAATGCTGATATCATATGCCGAAAAAAAACACAGTAGTCTTGTGGATTAACGTGTTGTAGATTGAGTTGGATATTCAATGAAGGGTCTGTGGAAAAAAGAACTAATTGTATCTCCTTTTGTTTCTGTGAAGTGCCATTCCCCAAAATTGAGGTTGAGCCCTTCCTTGGACAGAGAATCTGCTATGGCATTCTTGTTCCTGTAGACATGTTGGATAGAGAAATGGTCAAAAGTATCCAACAAATTGCGAGTCTCCCTCAGAATAGGCTGCAGTAAAATATTATGGCAAGGCTGTGTTTTTTGTACCCAGTTTATTACATTCATTGATTCACCAAATAGATGTATGGATTTTAGATCTAATTATTTTATTGTTTTGAGTAGAAGAAGGAGAGTCATCAGTTCTACAAAGTTGTTGGTGCCTTTACCCAGTCCCATTTTTGTTTTGTATGAGTGTGTGTCTGTGAGATGTAGGAGAGTTCCCCTCCCCCCAAACCCCAACAAAGTAGGCCCAAGCTATGGAATGATCTATGGTTGCAGGCAGAGAGATTCATAAGTTGGGGGCATTCTTTTCCTGGGGGAAGTGTTCCAAAATGGAGAGGCTTTGGGCTGCAACTAGTTCAATTACCGTGGATTTTTCCTGAAATATTTCTCTGTTCCTGGCCAACCAGACTCCCCAGATGATTAAGAGAGGCAGGACTTTTAGTGTCTTATGAGAGGCTTCGAGTAGCCAGGATTTCCAAGTAGAATCCAACATTTGTCCATTACATTCACAACTTTGTCGCAGTAATAGAGTGACGTCCCTCCAAACTTTTTTTGTAAATAGACAAGTAATGCGGATGTGGTTTAGTGTTTCAGAATCCCGTTTGCATAATGAGCACTAGCCTAGCCCTTCGATCTGACCTTTTCTCATTTTGTCCCAGGTTGGTACTTTGTTGAATAGTGTTGTCCACATGAATAGTTTGGATTTTAGTGGAGCTTTGAGTTTCCAAAGTCCTCTCCACCACCAACTCGGTTCCTCCTGAAGGTGGTCAACGCTAAGGGATGTGTATCCCAATTTTGGTGTGTAGACTCCATGTGGGGCTTTTTGCCATACCATCTCGTCATCCATATCCAAGAGTCTGATGTGGTCCCTCTGAAGAGAGAATATATAGTTGTCCCATTGAATTTTTAAGTCACCTTCCAACCCGATAGTCTCAGCACTATGCCAACCTTCGTTCCATATATTTGTGGACCCTGGGTCAGCGATTTGGTTTAGTTTGTAAAAACCCTGTGTATGAAGCTGGTCCTGTAAGTCCCGAGATAGGGAGTGGGCATTCCCACTTCCTGGCCAGGGATCGGATCCAATGCGAAGTTTGTTACCCCTTCCAATTCTCCAGGCCATGTCATCCCCAATAACATGGAAAGACTTGATTATGACCTTTCAAATGATAGAGCAACTGGGGATATTTTTGTTTTCCTGACGTATCCAATCCCTTATCGATCCTAATTTTATGTATTTGTGAATACCTTTATTAATATATACAAACACATTAATATTATTGAGATGATCGTTGCTAATATTTTATATATAACAAATCTAATAAATCAATTCCATTGTAATTTTTTTCTATGGTTTTTATTTCTAACATGTTTTTTTAAACATCTTCCTTTAATAGTACACTTGTGTCCGCTTTTCATAATATTGAGATACCTCATATTTTTTAATCTAGATTTTTCAATTAGTTTGTCTACATACTCTATTTTCAATGGTTCACAAATATCATTTAAACCAACTTTAATTTCTCTTACCTTTTTCACTTGAATACTACTTTTAACGTGTGGCAAGCGTATCACTTTGTCTTGATTAGTTAGTATTTTGTAGATAAGGCAAAGTTATAGTTTAGGATAATTGTTGCTGCCATTTGCTCTTCGATGGAAGGAACCATCATTACACCAAATTTATATATACCGTTCTTAAATTCAATCCCAATGATATTGGTTTTATTACAGTGCTATATAACGACCAAAACTGACTTTAAATTTCGGATCCCAAATCTCACCATTGTGTTGTATACAAATACATTAAATTGTGTTGTATATCAATACATCTTTTATTATGAGTCTAATGAACGAGTTTGCGTTTGATAAATTTGAAGGGTATTCCTATACGTTTAGTAAGTTTTTTATGACGAGTTTCTTCTTAAAACTGTTTTTGAGTAAGTCATTTAAATATTACGTGTCATATGTGTTTTTGTTTATTTTTATTGTAAATATAAAAACATCACATGCATAACATAAAATTATTATGAAATTGTATTTAATATAACATCATCAAACGGTCCCCGGATGGGGTGACACATGAAACACACACGTCAACGGCTCGGGTGGATACGAGGGCAGTTAAATCCCATCGCCGCCACTCTCCTCCCCTATCGAGTCGTGATGTCTAGTTTTCAAGTCTTCCAAGGCTTAGTGCATTGGGTCTTAATGGAGACTAAGGTTCGGCTCCTCGACATCAATACCAAACAACTAATGGCCATTACTCCTGCACTTATGGCTACCAGATCCATCAAATCCTCCATCCTCTTGGACTTATTGTCCTGTGGGGGGTCTTATATTGGGCATTCGGCCGCAATTCATGCTCTAATTTAGCTTGCTTTGCTCCACGCCCTGGCATTCCATCATTTGTCTTATGCTCACATCATTGTTGATTTCATTCACCTTGCGCTCTACTTATCCATGCCTTGTGAGAGAGGTAAGTCTCGGCAAGGGCCAGCCTATTACAGCCGGTTTGGCAAAAAAAAATGCCCAAGACTTGCCTCTTTTTCTCTCATCCCAAGCGACAGCTTGAACCACTAACCCTCCTCTGATCGGAATTGGCATGAGGCGGCTCAGCCAGAGCCCTATCCTTTAAGCACAGAGGGTCTCCATGGAGGTTGTTCGGTGGAAGAGGAAACTCTACCCAACTGGGAGGGAATTCTGCCATTCTTGCCGACAACCACCTTGGAACAACGACCGACCACTTGCACCACCACCCCTTTCTAGGAGCCATTCGAGATAGGCTGCATTGTGGAAGCGGAAATCCCTCTTTGGGAGGAGCACTCGAGACAAAATTTTGTTGCCACTATGGAAAAGGACCCTGCCACGGATTTCGCTGATGCTAAGGATTTTGTCACTGTTAACATGGAAGAGGACCCTGGAACAAACTAAGATGACAAAGATGTTGAAGAGCATGCTCACCCGACTCCAAGTGTAACAACCCTAGTTGAATATATGTTTAGGGATTATTAAGTAAAAATTAATTAGGTGATTAATTCTCTTAACATAGTTGATAACTAAACAAAGATTGGTATAATGATATTATTTAAGTATTTATTAATTAATTAATGGTTATAATTTTGATTAATTAATTAACTACCTATTACATTCAATGACATGGGTATTAAATTTAAAAGGGATAATAAATTTAATTGATAAATTAAAGGATTACGTATATGGAGGGGATAAGGAGCATTAATAAATAAGGATAAGGGGCATTAATAATAGGATAAAGCATTAATAATCAGATAAGATAATAAATGTGTAAGTAGGGAAATAAATGAGGTGAAAGGGTGGTGAAGGAGGGATATGAGCGGAGGAGGTTTACGAAAAGGGGGATCATTATCATTCTACGGGGTCTTTTTTTTGGAGGGGGTTCTCTTGGATTTGCACAGGGGAGTTTGAGTTCAATAGACGGGAAGGATTAGTACAGGGGGCACCGCTTTGCTGGGGGTTTTGGGCACGGGGGCCAGGATATCCATAAGGTATCCTGGAGCTAGGAAGTTGTCCTAGTTGGCAGGGTGAAAACACGGTTTGGGCAGAGTTGGTCTGTGGCTTCAAGCTAGGCAAGGTAGCAGTAGGAAGGTCAATAAGACAAGCGGAGGGTTAGCATCAGACCAAGGTATTTCAAATTACGTATTTGTTTTATTCTGTTATGAAATTATTATTAGTTGATAAATTTAACATGCGTATGTGCAGAATTAAAAGAAATTATTGAGTTTTCTGCATTCAAGTAGAAGTTATTGTTTCAGTTTATGGAATAAATTTTTATTTAAGTTAATACGGTTACTACACCAAGCTATTGCAGGCTTACAAAAGACTAACTGGTCTTATCTTCGAGATGCACAAAGATTTGGCAGAGCAACAACACAACCAACGCACCCTCAACAAGCGCTTGGACGTCCTGTACGACTCCCTATCAAGCAAGCCTATGAAAAGTCGATGCTCGACTTGCTGCTATCCTTTCGTCTTCCGACTTCACCAGGATAGATGCCCGGGTTCGCCTCATGTCTAGTGCTCTTATTGGTTTTTTCTTTGGTCTTAGTGTTCAGTTTTTTGTGCACTAGAGACTCTGGTTCTGGATCACTAGTTGGTCGGGGCACTTAGTCCATGACATGTTCTGGTTTCCATGCTTGTGGAAGAATAGGTGGCAAGTCACCATGTTTTTTATAGATATATTTTTTAAGATTTATGAACAATGGTGTCCATGCGTTCTGGTTTCCACTTCGATGGTAGAACAAATGGTGTGCTCTAGTGTATACTGAGACATGAGTGATTTTTGCTAAAGCAAAGTAATACAATAATTTTTATTTACAAAAAAAAACATTATAAAATGGTTCCACATGGAAGACAACAATACAACACAATTAAAAGCATAAACAAAAAATATTAACAAATTATCTTGATATAGAAACTTGCACACAATTTTGATTTTGAAAATCACCAAGTAAGAGGTTCCAAATTGTACAAATAGTGGGAAGGTATTTAAATTTGGATTCTCAAAAACCAAATATAAAGAGAAAATAAGTGTGCAAAAAGGTTCAATTTCCACCTTCAGAATGTGATAAGGTTCAATTTCCAAAGAATCCTCGTAACTAGTAAGTTGTGAGCATGGAGGTGTTGCACAACATGTGCTATAATATTTGTAACTTATGCAATGTGCTATGCATGCAACTTACAAGCTCCATCTCCTATAGAATTTGTCACATGTACTATGCATGGCCTTCATTATAGAATTTATAACTTATTTTATATATGCTTTACACAAAATCAACTTTCAAATTTAAAAAATTATGATTATATAATATAATATTATATTATAATTATATATATATATATATATATATATATATATATATATATAATAACCAGAGTGAAATTATCTTAGAAAATTGTTTAGTTTAAATTAAAATTTGAAAAATATATTACAATTAAATAAAAAAATTATATCTGTATTCAATGAAAATGAAAAAAATTATTTCACAATGATAAATAAAACCCCAATAGAGATTCAATGAACCATGCTCAAAATATCACTCTATTAATGAACCATGCTCAAAATATCACTTAGTTGAGACTATTATATAAACCAGAGACTATTATATAAACCAGATCATACAAACCAGCGCTCATTTCTTCAGCTAAAAACACTTAGTTGAGACTATTATATAAACCAGATCATACAAACCAGCGCTCATTTCTTCAACTACTAAAAACCTGGAACATCGTAACATTGTACAAAATAGCAATAATAAATAGATAAAACGATACAAAATTGAGCGTGGCTCCACGCCACTCCGCGAGAGAAGAGTAGAGCATCTTTAGAGAGATCTACATTACAGTTGCATCTCCTCTCTCATGCTCTGTGCCTCTACTTTTCTCTATTTTGAAAAATGACTTACAAAATACCCCTAAGCTCAACAGTCTTTTGAAATCAGTGAATAAATGATTTCGGACTCCTCGATTTCTTCTTCATTTTTGGAAAATTCATAGTATTCAATATCAAAATAGTTGAGCAGACAGAGATAGATGAACACTGTACGTGACGTGAAATACAAGCCTGAAAACACACAACAAAGAAGAGATCGCGTTTTTCAAATGCAAATCTGTCATCTCCCAATGAAGTAACTGCGCAAATCTGCTACGAAGGAAAAAACATGGAAGGATTTTAAATATACGAAGGAAAAAACATGGAAGGAAACTCTCAGCAGCTTCTGGACATCTTGATTAAATAGAAACTGCCATTGCCACCGTTCATGCAAATCTTCATCTCCAGGCATTCTCGGAGGTCATCCAGACTGATGTAATGCTGCTTGGCTGGCATCGGTGACATGAGATATTTAGCGGCATGAGTGGGACTGTGGATCCAAACGTATGGTTCACAACTTCCATCGTAGAAGAAGCTGCTCTTGCCTCGGGGAGCATAGTTTCTGTATATATTCTTGCGCCTCAGCATCTTACTGCAATCAGGTTTGAGTGTATAGGTCTTCAAGAGAATCGATCCTACCCTTATCTGTATGTCAACAGGTCGGTCAGTCAGGTTTCTGACGGTTGTTTTGGATTTGGCCGATCTCTTCCTCATCATCAACCACAACAACAATAAGCACATTATTTCTCTCTACACTGATAACAAAATGAGATCGAACGTCTAGTATATCCTATGGGCACATTCGGCAGCTGGGGTTCTACAGGACGGTGGGCATGGGCGCGTGGAGCATCAAGCTGTGGAAGGTGTCATGATGCCTCTTGAAGGCGAGTCTGTCTGGTTTATAAGGCTCCCCGTTGCAACAGAAGCTCAGCTACGTCACTTACAACTTACAGAACTGGGTTGGCTTGGCGCCGAAGATTTCCTGGTAAGTAATCGAGGAAAAACAATAAACTTATGGGTAAGGACCAGTACGTTAGTTTCATTTGAGCGGCGAATTAACTTCCCACCGTTTTGAATTGACTGTTCATGTGGTTTTGTCGGGAGAATTCTGGTTTGCTCTCCCAAGTCGTCCCCTCCATAATCCATTTTTAATGTAGAAAGTACGTTCGTTGTTTTGGAAGCCCATTTACAATACTAATGATAACATTATTACTAGTTTCGAAGTGCCCAATTACCCCTGGGCCCTGCCATTAGATCTTTGATGATCAGATCATTATTGTGTTCATATAATGATGTATAAATTAATTGGTAACCTACTTAGGAAGTCGCGCCTCTGACACAAATTCAAAGTGCCCTAGTCCACGAGACAACTCGGCTTGTTGCTAAGTTCTCCTCCGTATACCTACAGCCTACAGGCCATGGCTAACCAGGATAGTAATATACAGAGTACGCCAGATCCCCGTACGCCACAGTATTTTAATATTTGGTAAGTTCTCCTCCATATACGTACAGGCCATGGCTATGGGCCTATGGCTAGCCTAACCAGGCTAGCTATATCTACAATCAATATCTAAGCCGTCTTGTTGGGTAAATGTTCAGGGCGTTTGATAACGATTTTCATATGGCTTCGTTTTTGACGATCTGATTCATAATCGGGCAACCTTATTATTGTTGAAATGTTTTTCTGTTTTTCAAATAGCAATTTTGGTCATCTGAATGGAGTAAATAATCTGAATTTATTTTTAATTGCAATGTGTTATGTACCGACTTGCAATTCGTAATTGGAGCAATTTTCAGAGACAAATTCTGAATTTAATATAATTGCAATTTATGATGCACCGATTTGCAATTAATAATGGTAGATAGTTTTAGATACAAAATCTAAAAGAGGTGGGTGTTATTTAGTTCTTTTGACAAATGATTTTTTTTTTTATTGAAATTGAGGAATATAAATTTATAGAAAATCACTATTTTTCTATTTTTTTTTGTTGTTTAAAACCCTACCAACTTACAATTCATAATTCCTAACCTAAATCAAAACCAAATGAATATCCATCATCTCATACCATTACTAAGCACATGTGGCTCTGTTAAAAAACAATTCCTTTGGTTATAAGATCTACGAAAATCATACTAGCATTTAATGTCTGATATAAGTATATATCTGTCGCAACCAGCGATCTCTTTCAAAATTCAGAAACAATTATCGTACTCGATACATTAAAGGTCGAATGCGGTGGCATAACTGCAATAAAGACAACAACGCATAACCGAGACATTCCAGCCACAACACATTAACTATCAAATAAAATGGTGGAACGTTAAGTGGTCGGATAAGGGGCATTGATAGCACCCCCCTCCTGCACGAGATATTTTGATCATGCAATATTGTCTTGATATTGTTTTTATGTTACTCGTCTTGGAAATACTACAACAGTTGGTGATTAGTGTGGATGGTGTTCTCCTTTTTCATCAAAAAGTTTTTTCACTTTTTGATAACTTAAACTGGGCATAAAGTTCCTTGTCATATGCATGCATAGTAGTTTACGGCTTTGCTATAAAGCATTTCAGAATGATAGCATATCAATATACTTCTCTGCACCAAAATTACTCTCATATCATATCTACTTTAAAATGTTCATGCAAATTAGGTAATGCAAGATATGGTGTTTGATTGATCTCTTTTTTATCTCATTAAAAGATTTTTGTTCATTGTTTCCTAATAGAAACTCTTACTACTAATTGTTATGGCATGCATTGGTGTACTCACAATTGAAAATGATGTTATAGACTTCTATAAGTATTATGTTGCTCCAACAAAGCTCCTAATTTCAAAGACATTTGTAGGAGTTGGCCACTTGAAGATGGTCTCTCTCTTAGCAGGTTTTATCTTAAGCTCCCCTCCACTCATCACATACCCTAAATACACCAATGAATGTGGGGAAATTCACATTTCTTAATGCTTTCCAGGAGTTGATGTTTTTTCAGAGTCTCTAACACTTACATAAGATGTGAGATATGAGTCTCTAACACTTACATAAGATGTGAGATATGTTCTTCCCAGGTAATAACCAATATATCATTATCACACGACAAAGGTGGTTGTGGTATGTGACAGTGATGTTATGACAATGATTGGCCACTATAGGATATTAATGGCTATAGAATGGGACAAGTTGTTGCAAATTGAAATTATTTTGCAGAGTGGGACAATGAAACAGATGCAAGCATTGCTACATGTTGTATGCCTGGATACGTGATGAGGATTAACATGTTGTTGTAGATTGCAGTTGTGGGCATTATGGTTAAGGAGGAGCGCATTGTTGGGTGGAAGTCGAAAGGATGTGTCGTAGGTGAAAAGACGTTGAGAAAGGGATAAACTAGAACCTGGAATATGAACGGGCATGAAGAGTCTATTGGGAAACTAAAGATAAACAATATAAGAAGAGAAATAAACGGAAAGGGGAGAGAGGAATGGTTGAGGTTGCCAGGGCCTCCGGCCTGGCAACCCAATTAATTGTAAACTCATATATGTTCATGTAGCCCATGTTTTTACTTTGTATGAATGAACAAAAGATTTAAATTGGTTTTATAGATTTAACTCTTGGGTGTGTGTATGGATGGATATTTGTATATTGTTATCTTGTTGTGTTATTGTCCATGGAGCCCATGTTTTGTACTTTGTATGAATGAATAAAAGATTTAAATTGGTTTTATAGATTTAACCCTTGGGTGTGTGTATGGATGGATATCTGTATATTGTTATCTTGTTGTGTTATTGGCATGAGTGGAGGAAATTTAACTATGTTGCTAGAATGATTAACCTTTATAGAGAATATTCTATTGTGATGAATGATTAATCTTTATAGAGAATAGGTGGGAATGGGTCTGTGGAAGGCCGTGTGCACTGTGTGGATTTGTGATCATTTGCAGATGTACATGGGTTGGGAGACAATGTCTAGTGGAATGATGTTTCTCTGCATATGTGTGAGGACCCATGGAATTTTGAACTAACACTTGATTGCAGGATTGAGAAGTACCTTGGTATGCTAAGATCTTAGTGTAACACACTCTGGAGAATAAGCGTTGTTATTGAATATGATTTTGAGTTATTGAATATGATTTTGAGCTCAAAGAGTTCTGATTGAGCACATAAGTGTGTGTCTTTGTCCCATTGATATGAGATTTCTACTCTCAAGTTGCAGTAGAAGGCGAGTTTAGCAAAAGAAACCTGCAAGTTATAGCAGAAGGAAGGACCGAGAGTTGCATCAAATAAACCCGCAAGCTAGACTAGAAGGAATGACTATGACTCTTGAGTAGCAGTAAGAGAATGTAAGGTGGACATGTTAGTACATGGTGTTGTTCTATAGTGTCCATTGCTTGTACTATAGGGAAGAAGACATGAGTATGTGAGAGTAGATGCAAAACCCTGGTGGTTGTGGAATGACCTATTTGACAAACCAAAGAGATACAACAATGATGAAGAAGTGTTAGGGAATTTGTGGTCCAATTATGCCCAACTCAAAGAATGTCTCCATTGCATATGCACTCTTACGACAAGGAGTGGAGGCTCATTGCATCACAATGCATCATTAATTAAATGCATAAATGTAGTAGGTGTGTTACATAAATTAAAAGACATTACGTCCCATTCATACAGACCTTACCTTGTCTCAGAAATATGCTTTCGAGTTTCAATTTCTTGTTGAATAATATAGGTTTGTGTTTGGAAATATACCTAAGGCTACTTCATTTTTCCCTACTTCCTTACCATTTGTTATTTTTTTTAGGACAAAAAAGTTTTTAGTTGGGAGGAATGTTGACCAAGGGTCTACTTATCATGACCACACAATCACCACCTTTGTTTTCTCTGAAACCTTGACCACACCATTTTTTTCCATGGTCCACATCCCTTCTAGCATATCCCTTGAATATGCAAGAAAGAGAAGGACTAATGTTCTAGAAGTTGTTGAGGCAAGGAAAGATATTGATGTTGTTGCACAAAACCAGCATAAAAAAGTCATGTTTTTGCCACACAAGAACCAAGAACATGAAAAGAAGTAGTATAGAAGATTTTGGAGACTGTTTACGTAAAAAGAGTTGTTATTCCACAAGAACCTATAGTGCAGAAGCAAATCTTCTTTAAGGTTATACATAAGATTTTGTTGACAAAAATAATTCTAAAAGAAACCAAGGAAACACCCAAAAAGAAATGTGTAACTACCTTTGGAAACATTACAGATCAATTGTGGTGTTTGGAAGTTGAAAGTGACCTCAAAAAAATACTCAAGATGTCCATGGATAAAACACCATTAGATGGATCAATTACTTTTTGTTATAATGAACTTCTTATTCATGCATAGCTAACATAATGATGATAAGTGTTCAAGATGACCCACCAATGTGAAATGAAGGTTCTGAAAAATGGGTAAGCCATTACTTGATGTGACTTCAAGATACTGATGGATAGAATATTGGTATATTTTATCAACAGAGTCCATACAAAGTAGAAGCTAAAAGAATTAATGGTGTAAAGAATCTACTACTTGTTAATGGTCATTTCCATATATGAAGCCCATATCAAAAGAGGATTTTATTTCCAACCCGCAACAAGAACAACTTTTGAATGTAGTTGAGGATTTCCAAACCCTTGATTCCACTTAATTACATCATTTCTACAGAGAGAGAAAAAAAACCCATGCAACTCCACAACATACAAAAGCTCTACAACAACAATGTACACATTGGCATGACCACTTCATCAAAGATAAGTATTTTCAACTAGGTGATTGGGCATTATTGTATGGTTCCATATTCCATGTGTTCAAAGGATAATTAGCAACAAGGTGGATAGGTCCATACGAAGTAGAAGTTGTATTCAATAATGGAAAAGGGAAACTTAGAATAATTGATGGAAAAAAACTTCCACTGATTGTTAATGGTCATCATCTGAGGATATATAAGAAGCCCAAATCAAAAGTGGAGTTTATTTCCAAGGTGCAACAAAAAAATT
Organism: Picea engelmannii; assembly: GCA_009831015.1. Taxonomy (NCBI): domain Eukaryota; kingdom Viridiplantae; phylum Streptophyta; class Pinopsida; order Pinales; family Pinaceae; genus Picea; species Picea engelmannii. Next base: position 260,130 of record ML785002.1, read on the forward strand.
CTTTGAATGTAGTTGAGGGTTGAAAGTTTTTCTATGGAAATAAAAAATTAAAATAAATAATAATAATAATAATAATAATTACAAAGTTCATCTGCAGCCTTCTGCTGTAGAAATATTTATCACCATCCTTTCAAATTATGCCTGCACTACTAAATTTCTCTATAGAAAAATCAATATTTTCTAATTCACATCCGATACCACATTTCTTAGCAATACCAAGCATGAAAGGAATCACTTTGACAACACACCTCTAATGAGAACACATGGTGATCTTAACTCATGGAATAGGTATTTCTAATGCTTCTTGTCAATCTATTTATTTAGCATTTAAATTCGACCTTTTTCATGCACTATCCTTCTTTTCTTGTTGTCGAAATGACCACCACTTCATTTGGAGGGCCTAGAAAATTTTGATGACATTTAATGTCGATCCTCCATACTTTCGAGTATTTTGTGCTATTAAATTTGTTGTACCTTCATACTTACAAACCCTCTGTGTTGTTAAATAATACTCCACATACACAATTTGGTTAATGATTGGATGGGAAGGTTAGTGGAGCAGTTATGTTAGTAATTGCAAGTTATGGATTGTTGTCATACTTTCCTAACACCGTGTAACAACACATGAAAAATTTGCAACAATTATTATGGAGCCAAATCAATTTCAAAAATCAAGAAACTATTTCAATGTTGAATACACTATTTACGAATTGTGTGCATTCTTTTGCAAAGAGTATTTTCTACAACATACTACATTCCTCCTACAAGAGTTCTCTACATCAGTGGGTGGAAATATATATAGTCAAAAACCTATTACAATAGAGGCAATTCTCAACAATGAATAAGTAGCTGAAATTTTTAGACGAGTTAATTGGTTGCAGTTTTTCGAAAAAAATCCAGAATAGTAGCATTCCATTGGCATAATTTTTTTCTCACAATTTCAGGAATGGAGTGGTGACGGTGAACAATTTGGAAATTCCACTCACGAAGGAGACGATTTCTCAAGATATAACCTTGGAAATGGAAGGAATATGATGATATAAGGAATGGGTAGATTCATTAAGAGCCATAGGTGTCTTCCTGGAGCTGTGAAGTCATGGAAGACATTGGGCAAGGATTTAAGTGTTTTTATTTACCAAAAGATTGGGGTGAGGTACTTCAATATGTCATCAAATATTTTACCTTTGAGTGACATTATTCTCTTTGTATGGCATATTAATTTTGTTTTTTAGCTCATTTAAGATAAAAATCATTTTCCAAATTTCTTGTTAAAATCTCTAGAAGTAGCAATAGAGCAGTATCAGAAACGAAAACAAGGACTAGTTGGCACAACATGGTCTTATTTTTATATTGGTCAAATATGTATTTATTCACCAACGTCTAGGGGAAAGTTGGAGAGAATATATAGAACAAATCGTTATCCTAGTTGTTGAAGAGAAGGAAGATCTCAAAATGCCTATGCAGTCTACTCAGCCTCAACATGAGCAGATAATTTAGTAGCAATAGGAGCAAAAGAACTAGAGGTTGAAGAGAAGACAAGTGGCTGAAGAATTTGCAAGCATCTCAGAATATGTTGAAGGACCTTCCTCATCTGTACAAGTTGACAACCCTGCAATCAAGCATGAGGAAGAAGGTGATGTAGAATTGAAAAAAGATACAGACAAACCAACATATACAATTAAGAAAGAAAATGTGGCCTGTCGGGTATCATTTGAATCCACCTTTGTTTCTCTTGATATATTGATGGAAATTGATAAATTAAGGGAACATATCAAAGGGATAACAATAGAAAAAAAATGCATGGAAACAAATGGTTGCCTCCCATAATGAATAATATGTCCCTTTAGAATCACACCAAAGGAAATTGAATTCAACAAAGAAAAACAATAATCAGTTAAAAGAGGAATTAACAGAAAGACAGGATTAATGACCAAAAAGATGAGCAAATTAAAAGTTTGAAACTAAAATTAGCAAAAATTGGGGAATTGGAATAAAAAACACTTGCATGTGGACCACACTCACTAGTTTATGCTATGTATTTAAAAGAGAAATGGTTGACATTTCAAATAGAGAGAATTGTCTCAGATTTTCCTATGATTAAAAATTAACTAGAAGAACATTATGTAGAATGTATGTTTCTAGTATACCTGAAAGAAGGATTTTTCTTTGTGAATTTTATCTTCACAATTATTTGTTGCTTCATAATACTGATTGGAATCCAAACCATTTCATTGGAGATATTAATTTGAGATATTTTCCGTCTACATTGGAAAATGAGTTGAAAATGCCTCATGAAAAAGAATTCTATAAAGGAGAAGAAATGATATCCCATTATGGATTAAACCAAAAATAACTTTAATAACATCCATCTTCAAAAATCATAAAAAGAGAATGCCATATCCTAAGATAAGGGAAACCATGAATCAAGTGTAGAATGAAGTGATAAATGAATTTATAAGTTCTTATAACAATTTAAAACAATCAATTATTATAGCTTCTCGAGGTAGATGGAATGAACTTAATGACACAATGAATATGAAGGAACCGCATTCCTTACCAAACCTTCATGCTTCCTTTTATTGTAGTTGATTGTATGTGAAATGTGTGAGATAATTTGTCCTTCAGTGGATAGGTCTCATATTCAAATTTTTATTGATTTTACATCCTATTCTAAATTACAGGGAATATAACCCAGTTGAAAAAAACCAAGAAAGGAAATGTATGGTACTAGATAGAAATATGCAGAGCATAAATACAGATTTATTCTCAGTATTTATCCAAAAGAGTAAAACAGTAAGCACAGTGACACAATTGATCCAAAAAGATGTTACCTTTATTATCTTGAGAGCAACGTTCACTTGCCTCTTTGAGGGGGCATCCTCCAATAGATCAAAGTTCAAGTGCAAAAGGTTCAAAAGACAACCCTTTTCCATGATTTTTATCCCTATTTATACAATTTCTATCTTCTAGAGAAAATTCTACGGGAAAAACTTTGTAGAGGCGGAACATTCTAGTAAGTATTCTTACATTAAATGTGTTCACATTATTATATAGGCCTTATTTACTAATGTCGGCCTTTATTACACAAAAAATATATTATTCTATCTACTTGAGGGGTTAGTGAGATTAGGTCCCCAACATTCCCTCCCCATTGAAAAAACAAGCTTAACTCTTTTGAAAAGATGTATATTTGGTATAAGTTTAACCCTTTTCTGGACCAAGTAGACTACTTATGAAAAATGAATACTACTTACGAAAAGATGTCTATTTGGTATAAGTTTAACCCTTTTCCGGACCAAGTAGATTACTTACGAAAAATGAATACTCTAGTCAACATTGGCTAGAAGAGTTCTCTTGGGTATTATTTTATTCTTTTTCGGGCCTATGGGACTAAATCTAGGAAAAATGACATTCTTTGGAGTTAAGTTGTAATCACATTCCATCTTCCTACTTCCAGTATTGAGCCTATTGTTGGTTCCCTCTTTCTCATTACAAGTCTCTTACCTCAGCAATTTGTATCACTATCCAAGCAGAGCCTTTTTTATATCCTTTGCATCTTGGCACCCTGTACCCTAAGAGGAAACATTCCCCCAAGTGTCCATGCCTCTCATGCACTTCCTTTCATTGAGCATAGGTATGTTCCACTGTTTGGAGCTAGTTGCTTACTCGTGACACTCGTTTCCTCCCTTGTATCATAGCATTTCTTTGCCTATGAAAAAAAAAAACGACAGGCAGGAAAATAATATTATCTCTTATCAGCAGTAGTTGTGTCGCCTTTGAAGAAAGCACAAATTTTGAGTCCATTGTCATCCAAAGTTTGGGTTTAGCATGACCTTAGGAGGTTGAGCTCGTTACTTAGATTTTACTCCTCCGACTGGTTATTCTTCCATTCCCTATAGAGAGTTTGTTGATGCCTCCTGCATCATGAAGTTTTAGGATCAAGTCTATTGTAACGTCCCAGGCCACCCCAGGCCGGGTCACGATACAAGAGAGAACTCTTTTATCCTCTCCGTGGAACATACTGTAACATACCGAGCAACCAACTAAGCTATGCCACACGGATTTTTTGAACTGCTTGTAATTAAACTATATACACACAAAACTCTTGCAGATATATATATATGTAAAACGTAAACATACAAATGCATTTTTAAATGCATGGATTCATACTGAAATAAAATTAAACGTATAAATGCAACATATACAGGAAATACCCATAAATATACAGACAGTTATAACCACACACATGATAAACCCATAAAACTAAACACGTAAATCATAATGCAACATGTAAATTTATCACACAATTGACACTTATCTTGGTAAGAATGTTGCCAACTGCATGCAGACCTTCCACGAACCTCCCAGACTTATACCACATTGCTCATCACTCTTAGCAGTGGGTCACCCCCAAGCTGGGACTAAACTCCACCCGGGTAAAAGGATTCCTAACCAGGCTAATGGTTCATGGACATCAGGAAAGACTCTGTCACATGTTCTCACTCAACTAAAAGCCTACAGTCCCCCATTCCCAACATGCCTGTCCCACCCCAGGAAGTGTTCCCCTTCTCTTCTCAACAGTCCCTCGGCTACCCCACTTCCTTTCCAGGGTTCAGTTACAGGTCGGACAAGAAGTCTCAGAGCCATGCAGCTGTAGTTTAGCACCTTTAGGAAATCAATTCCCAATAATTCTCTCACCCAGAGAGGAATTGCTCACGGGCCTGACAACCCATTTCTCCAGTATCCCATGGGCCTAACAACCCGCCTCTTCAGTGCAGCTCCCAAGCTCCCATCTACAAAAGAAAGTATGCCTATGGATACAGGTTCAGGTACAGTGACATGAAATCATGGAGGATAGATGAATGCGTGAGTGAAAAATGGTCATGGAATCATGGTTGAATGTTTGAAGGAATGATGGAAGAATTTCGCCTGAAAAATGAACTAAGTCCCCACAATATGTATGCATGTCCCCAACTTGACACTTGTTATGTTGGGAGCTACTTTGGCCCACTTGTCCCCATCTTTAGAACTTAGGATAAAATAATTATACATACTTTATACTTTAAGAAATATTAATATAATATTCCTTTTTGGCTTAAGCTCCCTGGCTTAGCCCCTTTTCCTTAACTTTTAGCCCCCACCCTTTCCCTAACTGGTGGAGTTTAGTCCCCCATATATTTTATCGTGGTCGGTCTGTGAGCAACAATGTATTTTATATTAATGTTGAGACATATAAAAAAGTAGGCACACTGACCTTTAACATCTAGGCTCTCCGGCCTAATAATGACAAAACTAGCTCACCAGCCTATAAAACACAACATATACACAAAGGCTCCCTGGCCTCAAAATTGCACGCACTTAAGTTGTTGCGCGTGGTATCCTGGAATGTGCACACTTCCTCATTTTACTGCACAGTACATGTACACACTATGCCATGAAAGGTGCATACAAGAAACGATATCAAACAACTCACCAACTTAAGCAAATTTTCATTTACATTTACAATTGGGTTCGGCCTAGGGATATTACATCTATGTTGTCTGAGTTATCCATATGTCTCATGCTCTTGTTCAAAGGAAATCTATAATCCTGTGTCAGCCATTTATCAGAACACTTGAATTTGCATGTCGGCCATACCCTCAGTGCATCTCAAAGTCACATGAAGTTGTAGTTCTACCATGCACCTTAGTCCTACTTTCATTATGGGTAGGTAAACTTGAACCTAACTTTTGACATCTCCTCATTGGTCGTTGACTGGGAGGTTTCCCTTGTGTTCGAAGACAATAAATCTATTCACACATTGGGATTTGTGCAATGTCTTGGATTCCATTAGCCTTATTGGTGGTTTCCTCGCCTTTGTCAGCAATATTCCTCATTGGATGTTACTCAGAGGGTCTTTTTTGTGCACTACTTGCATCTGGTGCATGCAGGAGATGCACATAGTCATTGGTTCATGAACATCCTATTTGTCCGAGCTCCTCCTCCTCATCAATCTTGTTGGCCCTTGACCAAGTTTTGGAGATCCTTGGTTAGGTTTGACCTACTTTGGGACTTCAACAGGCTGTCGAAGGCGGAGCGCAAGTCGAAGTAGAGATCATAGGATATCGACCCCTTTTAGGAATTTTTTGGGATTAGGGCTTATCTAATGGGTATGGGGATGTCGGCCCATGGGTTTACCCATGTTTAGGCCATTTTTGTAATGTATAAATAGAAATCTAGGTGATGTAAGTAAGTGGTGTGGTGTGATGCTAGGTGCTAAGGGCAAGTGATAGTTGTGCAATCTTTGTGCATACTGTGTGAGACTTGAACGACTAAGTGCAAGTGATTGTAAGAGATTGTGTAAAGGCTTTGTGCTATGACCTAGCTCGAGGAAGGAGGATCTGGTGAGGTGTGAGTAGATCTCCTGTCCTATGTGGAGTAGGACCTTATGGCTCTGTGCATGTATATGATTGGTATAAGATAAAAAAGAAGACGAAGAGTTGGTGGGCGTAGCCCCAGGTTGGGGGTGAACCACCTATATATTGTGTTGTTGTTTCTTTGTGCATTATGGTTGTTTTTTGGTTCATATGATTAATTCTTAGTACACTTATGTATGCTTAGATGAATATGATAGCTTAGTGCCCAATGATATGAATAAGATGCTAGATCTAATCTATGTTGATGTGTTTAGTGTTTGAATGTATTGAATCTTGTTGAATACTGCGTTGTACTGTCATTAGGGTTTATCTGCGTTGTAGACAAAGGTTAAGTACTAATGAATGACAACTGCTAAGTGCTTTGTTAGAATATTGTAATCATGAATCTGTGTCTTAGCTAAGGTTCTAGACACTAGAGTCCTGCAACCACCCCTGCCTCTACCTCAGGTGAGACTTCATCTGCTTTGCAGGTGTTACCGAAAGGGTCGGTAGTTAGAGTTTTTTTGGTGCGCTATTAAAGCGTTGAACCCTGGGTCTTCCCCTGTGCCAACAAATGGTTCTGTTGTCGGGACCTGAAACTGTGATTGTTGGGAACTGAGGAAAAGAAAGAAAGATCTATGCGTGGATTTGTTGCTTTAGTGCGTAGTACTCTACTTGACTTGTGAAATCTTTGTTCTCTAATAAAGGTAAAGTGGAAATTTTTGATTAAAGAGGTAAGATCTGAAAGTGTTCTCTGTTAGAGGTAAGATAAGTGGAAATTTTTGCTTCAAAAGTATGGATCTAGGTATGTTTGATAACTTTGGTCCTAGTATGAAAACTAGGGTACAACTAGAAGAAAGAGGGTTTCATATGAGTAGATCTGATAGAAATAATGAAAGATATGTTATTCCTATGCATAAAAAGAAGGTTGGACTATAAAATGGATGCAGGATCCTAGGAAGAATTTTCTATAAGTTAGCTACCACGATCCTAGTGCGTAGTACAAGAAAGGTTGGGGATCATTTAAGAGGAAGAGAGGATTAACCCTTTGTTACATCTGTAGAAGTCCGAGCCATCTTGCTAAGGATTGCCCTGATAGAAGACCTAGTTGTCTTTGTTGTAAAGCTATGGACCATGAAGTTCTGGATTTCCATAGGATGATTGCCAAACTTGAAAGAATGAATATGGAACAAGAAAAATGTGAGAAAGAATAAGAAACTAAGACTATGGCAGAACCCCAAAAAGAATCAGAGACTGTATTACTACAAATGAAAGAAACCTTAAATGACCACAGAGATAGAAACTTATTAGAGATCTTCAAAGAGAAACAGTTCATAGAAACAAGAATAGGAGACTTCAACATAGATTGTGTTTTGGATGAGGAAACATAGGTGAATATTATGACAGAAAGAACTTGGGAAATTTTAGGAAAGCCTGCTATGATTCCCTCATTTGGGGGAATAGGATTATTTAGAGGAAAGTTAATAACCCTATGTGGAAGACTTACCTAGATATCTATGAGTGCTCATGGAACTTCAACAGAGGAACAATTTGAGGTTATTAAATTTTTTGAGAACAATGCCTCATTTGCTTTATTTCTAGGAAAAACTTGGATTGAGAAAGATCAGACACGGAGAAAAGAAGAAGAATCCTTAGAACAGAAAATGCAAGAATTAAAATATTTCATGACTCGGAGAATAGCGCACTTGATAGAAGAACAAGAGAACAAATCGAAGTTGTTCAAAACCAAAAACTTGGATGTTGAAGTTGAAAGAACACAGACAGACTTGGAAAACTTGTCCATACAAGAGGGTAGAGCACTTACACCAGACAGAGAAGAAGTATTACCCTTAAACCCTATAGAAGACCATCAACAACGTGAATTTATTATACCAAGAGAAGACAAGAATTAGAATGGGAAGAGGAACCCAGTAACGCAGATCACAAGGAAGAAGGCTAGAAAGATCAGCAAAAAGAAAGCAAAGTTTGAGAAATTACAAGAAGTTCCAGAGAAGACTTCATAGAAGGAAGGTCTCCAAAATTTGAACTTTGTCAGAATATCAGAGCAGCTCAGATTGGAATTTTTCCATGGTAGAGTGATATGACCATTGGAGGAATTATAACCATTAGATTGACGTTCCTGGATGGTTAGAACAATAGTTATGATCAGAAAGTTCACCATCGAACCATTGGGACCGCATTGTAATGGAAATAATTGCATTGATGAAGGATTCTTGTTTGTTGGAAGGATCTGTTACATCACTGTCTACTTATCTCGTCGACTATTGCATCGAGCACACTTTCGTGAATTGTATACGAGCCAACAAGAGAAATTATTGTTACTGTGTTGTGCTTATTGAGACCTTGCCATCCATTCTATTGCTTTAAGAAATTGTTCATCGGCTTAAGATATCCGATCTCGAGTGTGCATGTCGGATGAGATCAGCACTGTGGAAAAGATAGTAGAGGAAATTTTAATCGATCAAATGGAAAAGAGAGTGATGTCCACAGGAGTTCAAGCCTCATCGACGCAAGTAGTGTAAGCCTCCCCATCGACTGATTACAGATCCATACCATCCTGAGTTGCAGATGAGAAAGGAACCAAACATCGATATGACTTGGTGAATGCGAAGTTAATCCCTTCCATCCAGCCCGACTACATCTTGCCCCTGGCCGGAGCGGTGAATCGTGATAGTGTCCCCATGGACTTTGACTACACCTTGGTTACTGCGTACCTCCTGAAGGGGATACGCACAGGCAAGCCTTAGCCGCATAAGATCATGACACTAAAGATCAACGAATTTAACCTAGGGGATCGAAATAACTTCAGCATGCTTGCTCCTCGAAGGTATTTGACTAGGATGAATTGGAAGAAGTTGAGGATAATCCCCCAACCATGGACTATGGACCTCGCATAGTCCACTATTCTGAAAGTGATGAAAATACACCATTTTGGAAGGCACCAGGAGGTTAATGCATGCGTTAAGCTCCTGTTGTCGAGCTTCCATGGCGGTTATTTGTGGCTAGATAGACGCATCACCGTCAATCCAACATTGATCCATTGGATCACCGTATTAGCCATGCAGGGACTAGGACCGCAAGATTTTTACCCAGGGAAGGCTGCAGACCGCACCCTGGCACAAAATATTAAAGATACATACGACGATGTGGAGAAGGGGAAGAGAGGCTAAAAGGTAGCCTCCATCCAGAATGGCACAGTGTGCCTTGCTTGCCAATTGATTGCTGGTAAGCGAGTCCGGAAGAACAGACCCACCTAGGTCAGAGGGTTTGTTGTTGACCTCGCAGGGAAATGCGTGGAAGGGCTGCAGATGAATTGGGCAAAGCACTTAGTGAATCACTTAGACCAAGACTGTCGCGAAGATTAGGATCAGGTCTATGAGTTCCATTTTAGTTGGTTGTTGATCGTCATCGCGTTCATAGCTTGGGAGATGCCATAAGGTGTGACCTTCCTTGAACTAGAACCATCTGAGCCCTTAGCTATGAATTTCACTTCTCTCTGGTATTCAAGCAATATGGGAAAAAAATGGAAATCAAAACTGGTGTTCCACACCTACTAGCTGTAGTTAAAGAGGGCTATTGAGGATGTTCTTCGTATAACGCCGAAAACCCTGCACAGGTTCAGGCCATTTGTGAAGTTCCACGTAGACAAACATTTTATCTACATCACTGAGTGTGGAGACAAACAAAAAGAAATACTATAGAGTTATTACAAACTCACAGAGGAGGACCTAGAAGAAATCACTAAGGAGTGGCCTACAGAGCTCCTTATCTCTATTGACCCCACATAATTGTCTGATCTCGAACTAATAGGAATCTCGATGGTCACTTTTGAAGGGTATGATACACCTAGAACTAGCAGAAGGAAGAAGACCGAAGAGGTCCAACAACTGAGCAATGCATCAGAAGAAACTGCTTCAGAATCACCTGGAGGAGGAGATGATGACGAAGTAGGTAAAGAAGAGTACAATGGAAAATAATATCAACAGAAGCAAGGTGAAGTAACACGGCCATAGAATCCCCCTGATGACGTAGAGTCGTCTAACAAAAGAAAGGTTTCTCCCACGAAACCCACATCACAGAAGAAGTCAAAAGCTAGTAAGACCAAGCTGCAGACTGTGCTCACGCTCGATGAGTTCAACTTCATCATCATAGCTATATCAGACACTTTAGAAGATCTTTTGCAGAGAAATGAAGCTAAGCAAGAGGTCATGTATGAAAAAATTGAAGCAGGACTACGAGGAGTACAACAGACCCTTCACTCCAGTCGCATAATGTCCACTACGCCCCCTCCATCAGAAGAAATAGAGTTGGGAGATGAGCCTACCCAACTCTGCAGACTAGCCGATGAGACTGAAGCCCACCTTCGTCGTGCACAAGAAGAAACAGAACAAGCCATAGTGGCCCTGAAGCAAGAACAAGAGGAAGTAATAGAGCAACGCGGGGTTGCACAACAGGAGAAGGCTGCCCTCTAAGCAAAGTTTGAAGAGGAAAATACGTAGATCCAACATGAGAAAGAACAACTACTCACATAGCAAGTTGGATTAAAAGAAGCAGTCAATAAAGCACTCTTCTCTGTGACAGGATTAGAGCACGAGGAAGACCCAGTGGAGCATCAAGTAGCGCAGCTTGCTAAATCCATCCAACAGCTTCAACAAAGAATATCATATCTAGAGCTACAAACAGTACCAAATACTCTGCAGGAAGTGCGAGACCAAAGAGAATCCACTGCCTAGAGTGGATTTGAGAGGATCAGAGCATTAGCTCTGGAATGTAACCAACTTAGCAATAGAAGTGCGCAGATGTATGAGCGACTTATTGAGGACCATGAACTGAAGACATTGGAATCACAGCTCCAGGAAGAAAAGCAACAAGAAGTGATGGTACAGGCACAGTTGAAGCTCTTGTCAGAAGTTGAGAGAATGAAACGATCCTAGGAACAACACACTATTCAACAACACATCCATGCCATACAGAGAAAATTCATGGAAGTGACTCAGAGGCTCCATCTAGTCTAGGATGCATCTTGCCAACTATTCGAAGAGATTGAAGGATGGGGAGAAGAGTTGGAACAACTAGTCACTTCAATCGAACAATGCTTAGAGGGACCTGTGAATGAGGCAGTTCTTCAGGAGTTCGCCGAGCAGGAGGCCTTGGCGCAGCAGCAGGTCGAAGCAGCTCGAGCCAGGATTGAGGATTTTGAAGAAGAGCTACCCAGATCAAAGTGACTCAGGATGAGTCACAGGTGAGTGGTGGAGGCATGTTGGCCCTTGACCAAGTTTTAGAGATCCTTGGTTAGGTTTGACCTACTTTGGGACTTTGATAGGTTGTTGAAGGCGAAGTGCAAGTCGAAGCAGAGATCGTGGGATATCGACCCCTTTTAGGGTGTTTTTGGGATTAGGGCTTATGTAACGGGTATGGGGATGTCGGCCCATGGGTTTACCCATGTTTAGATCATTTTTTTAATGTATAAATAGAAATATAGGCAATGTAAGTAAGTGGTGTGGTGTGATGCTAGGTGCTAAGGGAAAGTGATAGTTGTACATGCTTTGTGCATACTATATGAGACTTGCAAGGCTGAGTGCAAGTGACTGTAAGAGATTGTGTAAAGGATTTGTGTTGTGACCTAGCTCGAGGAAGGAGGATCTGGCAAGGTGCACGCAGATCTTATGTCCTATGCAGAGTAGGACCTTATGTCTCTGTGCATGTAGATCATTGACAAAAGATAATAAAGAAGACGAAGAGTTGGTGGACGTAGCCACAGGCTGGGGGTGAACCATGTATATCATGTGTTGTGGTTGCTTTGTGCATTATGGTTGTTTTCTGGTTCATATGATTAATTCTTAGTACAATGATGTATGCTTATATGAATATGATAGCTTAGTGCCTAATGATGTGAATAAGATGCTAGATCTAATCTATGTTGATGTGTTCAGTGCTTGAATGTGTTGAATCTTGTTGAATACTGTGTTGCGCTGTCATTAGGGTTTATCTGCGTTGTAGACAAAGGTTAAGTACTAATGAATGACAACTGCTAAGTGATTTGTTAGAATATTGTAATCACAGATACGTGTCCCAGCTAAGGTTGCAAACACTGGAGTCCTACAACCACCCCTGCCTCTACCTCGAGTGAGACTTCATCTGCTTCACAGATGTTGTTGAAAGGGACGGTATTTAGGGTTTTGTTGGTGCATTGTTGAAGTGTTGAACCCTGGGTTTGCCCCTGTGCCAACAAAGCTATTTCTTTATACCTCGTGCTGACGGATGAGAGATGACATAATGCTCTCCCTTCAACGGGTCTCCTTCCATCGACTTCAACTCATCTATTCTGGAAATGAGGCATAGAGTCTTATGGGTACCTAGAGGCTTGCATTCATCAGTGGTAGGTTCTCTTGCCATCAATCTTAGGAATGCATCAATGTATCCTAATTGATGGATTCTTCAATTGTTCGACCTCAACACCCTTATTCACACTTGTAAGAATGTACTTGGTGCCTTGATACCTACTTTCATTATCGATAGTTTGTCTCTCGTTTGTTAACAATATACCTTAATGATCATTAATTAAACAAAGTCTCAATGTGTTTGACATCAACTCCTCTATTCACATGATGTAGAATTACACCTTTGACGGATAGTGTAGAAGACCTCCAACTTACAGTAGCATCATTCCTAATATGTTGATTTCTTTCATTGCACCAATACCTATATGACTTCAGTGATCATGCGAGATCATATTGTACTCCATTCTATACAAATATCTTCAGATTGACTTTGAGACTGGTTCCACTGAGCCTTGTTTGTGACTATGACAACCTATGGCATGTGCCTTCTTTGTATTGCCTATTCATGGCCATGAACAACTATTTGGTATATTTCCACATGGATCTGCAGTCTAATTCAGATTGACATCCATGTGTACAAAGTCATTATGGATTGTAATATTCTCATGAGTAACTAGCATTTCCAGCTAAGTCTCCATTACTCGACTTCTGGGAATTATAATGTATTTCGGCCATCGCAGATACTCCTCTAACCTCACACATTATGGGGCATCTTTTACAAAAAACAAATCTCTCACCCCAGGAAACTTGCTTGGAAGGCATTCCATTTCCCTATGCAGACTTGAAGTTCCCTTTTGTATCTTCCAGAGCCAAAAAAACACATTTTTCCACATATACACGCCCTATCAGTTAGACAACAAGCATATACACAGGTTGTGCCACTACAACCCACGTACATCGGGTTTGGTGCTCAATATTAAAAATTATTTTGGGTTGCCATGCCATGTTATGAGATCCATGATCCTTGACCTTCCATATTGATCCAAAAGGATCAAGAGAAGACTAAGGATGGCTCAAAACTCATAGAAGTAACCCAGGACGCTCAGAATGGCCTCAACAGACAGAGAAAGGGAAAAAATTCAAACTTCTCAAAACTCAGTGAAAATGACATCATCGCGAAGAGCGCGTGATGCAGGAGCATCATCATCAACGTGTAGGTGGAGGACAACTCAACTCCCTAGTGCGCATTTTGAAGTGATTTAAAATTTTAAGGATGGCATATCATATAAATATCTCGAAAGGATTGTAATTAAAGTTCTTAAATGATAAGAGGTTGAACCATTGTGTGAAATCGATGGAGATTGTATTTTATTTAATGTAATTAATAATAGTATAGATCTGAAGCATTCACTCTTATCTATTTGTAACTGTCATTTATTGTAATAAGACTTAGTGGTTGAAAGATTTTATTTTGATAAGATAGCACTAAGGTAGTCAGAGGGAAAAATATCTATGAGCCTTTCTTGTATAAATATATGTATTGTAAGCCCAAATGAAGCTGTTGAAAGTTATCGAAGTTGTTATTTTTGAGGCCGCTGAAGATTATTCCAGTTGTATGAGCCCATGTACATACCATTTGAATGAATATAACAAAGAAGCGTTGATCCAAAATGTTTGGTATTGTTGTTACTGTGTCTATCTGAATGAATGGTAGGCTTTTTGTTTAATTATATTCTCTGTTATTACTTGTTCTTATGTTATTCATGCATTCCATATTTGAATGTATGAATCTGTGAAGATTAAATAAGTTTCAATTGTTCCTCTTCTACGAGATCATGCAAGGAGTGCATATTGTCCGCAAGGTGTGCGTTGACAGAGTCTAGTTTGACTCTGAAGCTCAGGAGAGATAATGTGAAGCTTTATTTGCAAGGAGTTCAAAGTTTCTGCAAGGTGTGCATTGACATAGTCTAGTTTGACTCAGAAACTCATGAGATATACTGTGAATCTTTGTTTGCAAACCAATGCAGAGGACCACACAAGGTGTGCGTAGGTAGAAACACACTCAACGTCATATTGTTTAGTAGGAGCAACGAAGTCATGTAAGAATTGTTTCAAAGAGTGCACAGATGCCCATAAAGGGGCTAAGTTGAAAGAAACCTGTTGCAAGGTGTGCACAGAGTTGACTTTTGACTAAGTGTCGAAGAAGTTGTTTTGAGAGGTGCAAGGAGTGTGTAAGAAGAAACATTTTGAGAAGCTTAACATTTTGAGGAGGAACAAGCTTAGAAGAGGTAGAGGATGGAAATTTTTCAGTAGGGAGGAGCCCATTGAAAATTCCCCAACCAATGAGCAAGATCCATTCGAAGGAATCAAGATCTTTCTAGACTGTGAGATCTGGGAAAGTTGCATGGAGGATAGTCTTAGAGTCCTTCGACACTCTGTGTATTTGGATTTTTGAAAGTGTTCGAGGAGCGGGATCGCCAAAGTATCGAAGAAGGCCTAAGAAATATGGAACGTTGGATCTGGAAAGGACACATGGAAAAAATTTGTGTGCTTCGGAAGAAGTGTGATTCGGAGGAAAGTGAGAGTGGAGGAACAAAAACTCCCAAAGATGAATTACCGGAGTCAATCGTGGTCATCGATCTGAGAAGGACACACATCATCATATCGTAGAATATGGAAGTGTGTACTCCGAAAAAGAGAGGGGGAAATTGAAGAACAAATTCCTGAAGGTCATAAGTCATGAAGGTCAGAGTCAAGAGGGACATGTGGAGAGTGGAGATTTTCTCCAGAGGATTGACACTCCAGGAGAAAGAGAAGTAGAGGAGCGTTGAATGGAAGTCGTCTGAAGCAGGAACAAGGGACGCATTTCAACCGTCGATCGAGGTGAGCATGTGGTGCTCGATCCATAGATCTGGTTACAAATTAGTTCGGGGAAAAAATTGGTTGGAACTGTCGAAACTCTCGAAGCTAGAGTATGGAAGTGAATCACAGTCATTGGTTGTCGAAGAAGCACAGGTCGTAGATTTGTGTGTGGGTCATTTCATTAGTCTGGATTTCAAAGGATTAAGAGTCAAATGCACTCGAAACAACTGATTCCCGAAGTTGCGAAGGGAACGAGGCTAAGGTTATAGCCCGTGGACATAAGGAATAAGGGCCTAGTAGAGGAGCTAGCACTCTCCACTCAGATTTACCAGAAGCGTAAGAGAGAGTGTGTGTAGGGGAATAAATCCTGCGTTGGTAACCAAAGAGGGCATGTGTGAATCAAATTATGGGTCTAGTAGAGGCCCGAAGAGCTAATTCGACTTAGTGAATTGAATATCCTTGACTGGGAGATCACACAACCCCGAGCAAAGAGAGGGGGGTCTGCATCAGTGCGTCACAAGCTTTGCAACGATGCAAACAACTCGTCAAATGGAGTTACGTATTGAAAGATATTCTTTGTCAAATTTTGGTCAACCTAGCCCAGTCAATAGGGGGATGAGTCAACATACGTACTATTGATGTCAGCATCAGTACGGACAACACCAGCATCAGTACGGACAACATCAACATCGGTAAATCATACGTGGAATGTGTAGAAGGTGACACGTGTCATGCTGACATCAACATGGTGGTGTGGCAAGACTAGAGGTTGCCACGTGTCACTCATATTTGGAATTTCTGGGTCATTTCATGGACTGGTAAAATTGTGCCACGTGGCAGTCTATACAACCATGTGGTTGTTCGTACAGTGACGTGGTAGCTGACATGGCAGGATGAGTTGGAAGACAGTGGTTGAAGTGGCCCAATGGGTGGTTGCCACATGGCCCAGTCATGGACTGCCATGTGGAAGTGGGAAAATTCCCAATGACAACCCATGATCAAAATTTAAAAAAAAAATAAGATTTGGCGGGTCCTCTAAATTTGGCGGGACCCCACGAAATCTGGCACCCGACCGATATCTAGAAGCATCACCAAAGTTAGCGGAACGATATATTTCAAATATATATATATATATATAGATATATGTTAGAATCGATAGCCCAAAAGGGGAGGCCCACGAGCTCGACCCCAGGACCTCCCCTATCTTAACGTCTTCACACAAGCTCCGCTAATCACTATGGAAACAAATTCCATTAATTACAAAGCTCACAAACAATACTTAAAACTTGCATCTTCCCAATGCTGGAAGGAGGGTGCACGTGGGTACATACTGGAACACATTTCAAGACATATTACTCAACATTTATTGCAGGTTGCAAGGCATGAAAACGAAGAAAGAGTTTCTCTTGGGCCTAGGAGTGCCAAAGTATGATCGAGGTGTGCAGACAGTCATTTTTGGGTAATTCGACACCACAAATTCAGTGGTGCTGTCTATCTTCTGCTATGAGAAAAACTTATGCAACTTGATTTCAGAATGAGGTATACTTATGTATTTTTCCAAATTTTTTTGTTGAGTTAATAAGAAGGCCTACCCATTTGAGAGAAGGACCCAGAGACATAGTCCACCAGGGACGAACTCTATTATGAAGTTTTTTTGTGTTCAGATTTGATGATTATATCTCTTCATTATTGAGCTTTTCCTTCTTTAATGGTGCACTTTAATTTATGCTCATTTAACACAATTCTTTATAAGTCACTCGATGAAAAGATCATGGATCACATATACTGGAAACGCTCTGACTCGATCCTTCATTTCCATTTGAAGGCTACAAATTGAGCCATATCCAAGCCTTGGAAAAGAGGAGCGAATTCAATTTGGAGAGAAAAGACACTCAAGAGAAATTTCACTTCATATTGAGTCTGAATCCCTTTATCCTTGAAAGTATGAACTCATTGTTCAACTCCTAATATCTTCCTTATTTGTGATGAAGAACCTCCTTGTCTCCTTTATATGAGCTTGCCTTTGTTGGAGGATTGAAGTGGTGAAGGCCCAGCTGGAGGGACTTAGTTTCTCGGTTTTGATCTGTGTCGTTACATAAGTTTGTCAGCTATATAATTTTTTTGATTATTTGAATAGAAATGCTCTTTTCTTGTCCAATTGATATCTTGAAAATATTTGAATTATTATTCCATGGGCATATTTTTCATGTAAGTTGATGGATTATGCTAATATATATATTAACATTATATATTATCACTATATGCTTGTGTATCTTGATTGTTGAGGACAAGTTACAGGTGTAAATCTTTGAGTTTCATGCTCAACGATGGTATTCATCGAACGACCGAATGAGGTAGGATCTTGGCCTTGTCTTGTTAGAATTTCATTTATATAGTATACTTGGGATTAGAGTTGATTTATGCGTGTCATTTCATTTGTTGTGGTTTACCCCATGCCATAGACATATTTTCCTCTTAATACACTAGGCTACGAGTCAATGCTGAAATGGCTAGTTGTACATGTTGCAATCTCTCTACAACATGAGGATGTTGGGTAGGGGGGTCAAGCCTTAACCCAAGGGGAAAAGGACCTAACACGGGGTCTCATATGGTATGCTCTCGATCCTATGAGGACCCTCGAACCACCCCCTAAAATTCACCAATGTCAAAGTAGTTGCCATGCTTACCCAAAATAAGCTTAGCCCATAATTTTCTCATAAAATATAAGGGCATCTCCATGTTATTGCAGGGAGATTTATAAAAAACCATACCACCTATACATTCAATTTTGACTAATCTGGGGATGGATGCACCAGTCAATGGAGATGCATTTCTTGGTCAATGGTAGTACTTGTCCATTTCTAGGATCTCTAAATATACACAATATTTGTTGTTTTGAAATGCCCAGTTCTTTGACTTGGTTTCTATCCAAATTAGTGCTATAATACTCATACATTCTTTCCCTATAATAAAAAATAGAGGTCAATTTCCCTTGGGCACTTGCAATGGACTTCACAATGATGTCCAAAGAAGTGGCCAAGGAGACTCTACTAGGCTCTCTAGTGTCCCTTAATTGTTCCTTAAGGGTTCTTAATATAACCAACCCCTCATAAATTTTAGTGTTTAAATTGGGTGGTTGTGATGGGTTGGGGTTTTGATCTTCTCGATTTTCTTTTTAGTGGTTTACATGGTCTTGGGGTTCCATTATATTATATATGTTGCAATTTAAAATCCATGGCATGTAGATTGGGTTTGTTTTTTAATTAAAATACAAAATTACAACTAATTAAAAGCCACTTCCAAACCTATAGGTTTAGAAACAGAACAAACACGTGTTCGTGCGAGTGCACATTCTTGTTGACCCACTTGCTAGTTTTTCGGCCACAAACTTATTTCACTCACCCACATGTCAATGATGTTTGGAAAGAATCAATAATATAACTTGAAGCAGAGGAAAGACACGATGAATAGGAAAGAGACCCTAGTGTGCAGTTTCCAACACTTCTAAAAAATAGAGTTAGTGATAGAACTAAAAATATCAAATTATGATGCTCACTCAAAGGATAAAAATTTAATGGACTCTATTGAAGAATCATTAAAGTATTTCAAATATTAAAAAGTTGAATTATCTTAGAAGGTGAAGTTTGTTGGAACCAAGTTGAAGGGGCATGTCACTATTATTGAAAGATTGTGTACTAAAAGATAGAGTTTATAATTGCAAGGACAAGATTAAGAATGGTAAGTAACATGGGAGTGAAAACCTTACCTATAAATTATTAGCAAGTTCTGTACATACATGATGGATATTTGAGGCAAAGGTAGACATTAGTTCGAGGGAACATAGAAGAGTTCTTCATATTGTCAATTAGATCATGCATCAAGGAACCAAAATTTCAAAGGGTTGCAAGTGATTTCAAAGGCCTAAGGTTTCAAACTTGAGATGAATTGAGCACTCATTATTTCCATACTCTAAATCAATCTTACCAAATTACTCTTAAAATTGATGAAAATTTGAGTAGAGGACAACAAAGTGCTAGAGAAAGAAGGTGGATGTGGAGATAGATAAAGATTTGTATGGAGTCAAACAAATGTAAGAAATGAAGATGGAGCAAGTAGTCACACTAATAACTTCAAGGAAGGTAACAATTCTAGAAGAGGCAGTGGAAGTAGGTATGTTACTACATGTTACAATTGTGGTAAACAAGGACACAAGATTGTAGAATGTCTTGAGAACCAAAATATGGAAAAAGGAATGAAGGAAGGGAACATGTAGGTCAAGAAATGAAGTCTTCTATTTTTGGGGAAAATGTTATACAGATTTACCATGAGCAAGGGGAAAGTCTCATGTTTAGAAGGGTGTTACTCAAGCCAAAGAAGAAAAATGCAGAAGAAAAAATCTTCAACACAAAATGAAAAATAGTAGGTAAGTGTTGTGATTCGATTATTGATGGAGAAAGCACTGAAAATATCATATATAAAGAGGTGATATAAATAATTTAATATTAAAATGTGCACCCCAACTTATTAGTTGATGAAAACTTTCATGATTGTAGAAAGGACACCATGTTACTATTTCTCAACAATGCATGTTGAATTTTCAAATAGGAGATTATGAAGACCATAGTTCTTCAAGTCATAGACCTTGAGGTCATAGTTCTCAAGGTCAATGTTCCATAGGTCATAATTGTTGAGGTCATAGTTCCTAAGATTAAATTTCCGAGGTCATAGTTCTTCAGGTCATGGTTTTTGAGGTCATAGTTTTGGGGGTCAAAGTTCTTGAGATCATAGCTTGTGAGGTCAAAATTCCCGAGGTCATAGTTCCCAAGGTCAAAGTTCTCAAGTTCATAGTTTAGGTGGTAAAAGTTCCTCAGGTTATAGTTCTGAGGTCAAAGTTTGGAAGGTCATAGTTCCTAAGTTCATAAGTTTTTGAGGTCATAGTACATGAGGTCAAATTTCCAAAGGTAGTTCACAAGGTCATGCTTCATGAGGTCAAAGTTCAAAGTCAAAATGACAAGGCACTACCAAAGCCATTATTTTATAAAAATTATCGATATTTTTAAAACCATGCATCTAACAATATCATAAGAACTATGTTGCACAAGATTTTGAAATTTGGGAACTTTGGGAAAGTGGATATAAGTGTATACCCCATAATATATATTCAAAAAATAAAAAATATTTTAGATTACAATGTATCTAGATAATGATAAAATTGAAGGACAACGTTGTTCCTATTGCAACAAGTAACAACTATAATATCAAAATTACTAATTTAATTTGTACTAATAATTATAGAAATATATTTAACACAATATTGAAAGTTTAACATCCATAAAGATTGGAAAGAACTAAATAGTGATACTTTGTAATTTGGAAATACAATAAAAATCAATGATATGGTTGGTTGATAGCAACAACAAATTACAACAAATATTTCTGGTGCATAGGGTATTGATTTACATCGCATAGCATTAATTTTTTTTAGTTAATAATAATTAGTGTAGTTTAGTCTTTGCTTTATAGTGATATTTTAAATAAATATAGTCAAAATATTTGTAATAAATTATGTATTTGTAATAATGGAATAAAAATATTTACATTAATAGAATTTTAATTTAAAGTTCTCTTTTTAAGCAACTAGTTCCCAAGCTTCCATTTTCTTGATATTGAGGCTCCCAAAAAGAGTCTTTTAAATTATGATTTCATCATAATAACACAAATTTTTAAATTATGAAAAAATAAGTTTTATTTTTAGCTTCTCCATGCTTATTAAATACCCAAAGCAAAATAAAAATTGATACAACAAAACCAATCATTCTTTTAAAAAAGAGTTAATTATTTGCATAAGAAAGTAATAAAACTAATCCACTTTTTGAAACTATGCTTGATGCATCCAATAGTATCATAAATCTATGCATTGTTACTCTTCAAGTTCCTCTTAAAAGAATTGAACTCAAAACTGATATCTTCAAGTGTAAAAGCCTAGTAAAATTTGGATACTTTCTTTATTAAATGATGAAAAATATATATATATATATATATATATATATATATATATATATATATATATATATATATATATATATATATATATAATAAACAATAGTGATATTTGTGAAGTTTGATAAAATAATTTTCATAATCTTAATCTAAAAATTCTAAGTTTTAACTTTTCTCCCCAGCCTGTGAAAACCCAAAACATGGTTTCCCCATCTTCTAATCGTATTGGTATTAAGAAGATTACCTCTAAAATCATAAATTGATGAAAGTGATAAAACTAATACATTTTTTAAAACTATGATTAATACTTGCAAGAAACTAATCTTTTTTTGAAACTATGATTGATACATGCAAGAGTATCATAAATCTTTGCAGGGTTTCTCTTCAATTTCTTCCTAGAAGAATTGAACTCAAAACTGATATCTTCAATTGTAAAAGCCAAGTGAAATCTGGATATTTTCTTTATTAAATAATGTAAAAAAATATATATTGAAAACTATGATTGATACATGCAAGAGTATCATAAATCTTTGCATGCTTGTTCTTCAATTTCTTCCTAGAAGAATTGAACTCAAAAGTGATATCTTCAATTGTAAAAGCCAAGTGAAATCTGGATATTTTCTTTATTAAATAATGTAAAAAAATATATATTGAAAAACAATAATGACATTTGTAAAGTTTCATAAAAAGAAAATAAGATATACAAAATAATTTTCATAATCTTAATCTATATACAAAATAATTTTTATAATCTTAACCTAAAGTTTCTAGGTTTGGACTCTTCTCCCCCATCGTTAAAAACCCAGAACATGTTTCTCCCATCTTCTAATCTTCTTGGGATGAAGAAGACTACCTCTGACATCAACAAATAGGGCATCGATTACATTATCGGCTGCCACACCATACTTGCTCGAGTAAATCGAATCCTCCTCTGCTGAAATGCCATCGGTGCCAATAGTGGGGCAGACTCCTACGGAGAATCCATAGATTGTACTCTTTTGTGGGAGAGTAGATTATATTTTAAATTTTCAATTGCAGCATTTATTTATTTACATTTTTTCACAAATTTTGAAGATTAATTAAAAAGGAAAACATTAAATGAAAGAATTTATATATATATATATATATATATATATATATATATTAAATTGGATAAAATTTATAATGATAAACATTATAAAATCATTTTGAAATAAAGAAATTTTAAAATATTAATCCATTTTTACACAATGATTTCAACCAATCAAATTCAAATTTGTGGAAAAATTTATACCCAAATTTCAAATTTCAAATTTAAAAAAAAATAAAATAAAATCTTAAAACCCTTAACTTATGTGTAACATTATATAAAACAACTAAGATAAAAACAAACAAACCTTTCATATATTTTAAAAACAATTTTACCTGTATTCATTAATATTAAAACAAAATTACAAAATTAAAAACAAGTTTCTTTCAAAGATCTACTTTGCGGCTGTTAGTCGTTGTTGTCAACATAGTGGCTAAAACAATGATTAAAATTTTCTTCTGAATCTGAGATTATAACATCGTAAACTTGTCTCATGAAAATGCAAACCTGCAAGCACAGAAGAGAGAAGATATAATAAATGCAAATGTCTGATCTCCGAAGGAAGTAACTGAGCAAAGCTGCTAAGAAGAAAACATAAGTGAAAATAATTTAAACAAATAAAACAAACAATAGTTGAAAATACATTGCACTGCATATGCAGATATATAGTCTGACCTCAATAATTAAGGTTAAAAAAACTCTCAGCAGCTTCTGCGCATCTTGAGTACAGAGAAATTAACGTTCCCTTCATCCATACAAATTCTAATCTCGAGACATTCACGAAGGTCATCGAGACTGATGTATTGCTGCTTGGCTGCCATGGGTGAGATGAAATATTTAGCAGCATGTGAGGGATTGTGTATCCAGACGTATAAAAGAATTATACAAACATAGGGAAATATACAAAGAATTATACAAACATAGGGATTGTTTATAGAAAAATAGGGAAATATATGATAAGCACTCTCTTACATTATAAAAGAATTATACAAACATATGCAGAAAGGAAATCAGAGAAGAAGTTTATTCAATGTTTACAAGAAATAGAATAATAGGTGTGAAAGAAAAAAGGAAATCAGAGAGGAAGTATAATCAATGTTTACAAGAAATAAAATAATATGTGTGAAAGAAATTAATTATTGACATGGCTAGTGGTATAAGTTATGAAAATTTCAAATAGAGAATTTACTATAACAATTTATAATATGTGCATAGAGAAATAGAATAATATGTGAAAGAAATTAATTATTGACATGGCTAGTGGTATAAGTTATGAAAATTTCAAATAGAGAATTTACTATAACAATTTATAATATGTGCATCTTCTATGATGATTGTAAGAAAAAATAGATTTGTTATTTTATTAAAAAAAGATGTGTCAAATTTGACTTGTTCATTGCATTGGTTATCAATGCAAATTGTTATACTCAAATGCTTCAAAAATATCCATAAGTTAGATAATTATTTAAGAAGCAAGCTATTTAAATACAAAACCAACACTTTCTATATTAACAACTTTATGGAAAAATGAAAAACCGCATTTGTAAAAAGTGGTTGATATACACTGATCAACACCATTAATTTTAAAGTAAATTTTAATTTAGAAAATGACGCGAATCTACTTCTATCAACCAGTTTTTACAAATTTGGTTGTTGCTAGTTATAAATCAATTCAAACTATTCATAATGGTTAAAATAGTTCTTACATATGCTAATTGAATTTAAATAGTAGATTAATTGAATTTAAATAGTAGATTAATTGTGTAACAATAGACCCTCCTTATTAAATGTTAATTTAATTTAAATAGTAAATGTGTTAAGTAAAAGTAAAAAGGTATACACATAATGTAATACAAAAAGTGCACTTTTATATTTGCAAATGTTACGTGCACTTTTATATTTGCAAAGAGTTTAACCTTGGATATCTCATTTATCAATTTTCATACAACGACGAGAATATACTAGGATAATTAATATATGACCCTCCGATGAATCCGATGAATGGGATGGATTAAAATATGGATTAATCCATCCAATTCCTATAAGAGATGCCTATCGATGCAAATGATTTATTTTTTAATAATCCTTTTATATAATAATGTGCATATTTAAAAAACCATTTCAAAACACTAAAAAAATGGTTATTGAGACATAATGCATTTCTAAAAGTTGTTGCTACTTATCCAATATTTTGAATACATTTATATTTAGATATTTAGAAATTAAAGACTAAAAAGAACATATTCATAAAAATCAAATTTTATATCATCTAATTTTAATTAGTTTGAATAATTATATTAATATAAAAAAATTTCTCAAAGGAGCAGTTGGGCTATGTAGAAGGAAGACAAATAATGGACAACGTCATTCTGGTTCATGAGGTCATTCACTCTCTCAAAAGTGCATGACTACCAGGTATGCTTCTTAAACTTGATCTCTCTAAAGCTTTTGATAAACTAAGCTGGCACTACATAAGATAAATTTTAGCAGCCTTTGGTTTAAGTGCCAACTGGATTGACTAGATCTTGAACCTCATCACCTCTAACTTCTTCTCCATCCTTGTAAATGGAGCCCCCTCCCAACCCTTTTCTCCCAGGCGAGGGATAAGGCAAGGGGATCCTCTTTCCCCTTTCTTCTTTGTAATAATGGCAGAAGGCCTGGGATGCTACATAAAACCCTCCATAGAAAATGGTTCTTTCCCCCCCTCCCTCCACGGGCTACAACTTGTAGCCTCACATAGCCAATTTGTAGATGACACCATGCTCATGAGCACCCCCACGACACAAGAAACCAACAAACTCAATTCCATTGTCACTGATTTCAGTGATGCCACTGGCACCTCCTTCAACCTAACAAAGTCACAACTCTTCTTCTTCAACACCCTCCAGGTTGTCCAGCAACACATCTCCCAGCTCCTCTCCAACCCAATTTTCACCCTCCCAACTCAATACCTAGGCCTCCCTCCGCCGGACTCAGCAGTCTGCAACCTTTCTTGGGATTCTCTCCTACTCTCCATCTCCAACAGACTCAAAAGTTGGACCTTTTTCTCTCTCAACCTTCCAGCTGTTAGGACCCTATAATCTACCTTTTTTCTCATACTTTTTGCTATCATTACATCCTTTTCCCACTCATATTTAAGCCTATATTATCACCTTAACCTATTTCTCCAAAGGTATATAACATTTCTTCTCTTTTCTATATGTTTAATTTGTTTTACATGTAATTTTACGTTACTCTCATACTTATCCATTAATCAGAAATATATAGTTGCTAAAACAGTTGAACTGCAGTTAATATACTGTTGTTGCTTGAAGACCACATTGCTGAAACAATTAACAGTACACAAATCCCGTTGCTGAAACAGTCTGTGATTTGCGATGCTGAAACAACATTTCACATACAGCAGTAACAAGAAGGAGCTGTTACACTGGCCGCAACAACCGTACCTTAAGCCAACACCATTACAACCATCGTTGCTGCTTGATACCACGTTGCTGAAACAGTCAAACAGGACGCAAATCCCGTTGCTGAAACAGTCCGTGATTTGCGATGCTGAAACAGTATTTTACAAACAACAATAACAAGAAAAGATAAATAAAGAAGCTGTTACACCGGCCGCAACAGCTGTACCTCAAGCCAGCACCATTCCAACTACTGTAACAACATTTTTCTACGGGAGATCATAATATCCTATTCCAGCATAGAAGATTAGATCAAACTAAGAATAGGATTTGTATGTACACATGCAATTTTATGCTTAATTGTATTAAGAGGATTCTCCTCTTTAAATAGTGGAGAAATCAACATTAGAAGGGGATTACGAAAGGCTTAGCTAGAAGCGAATCACAGAGAAGGAGCGTGTTCACTTTGGATATTGTAACTTGTCATATTTGATAGATGAATATAATATCATTTTGAGCATTACTTCTTAATCCCTTTTATTTCTGGGGAATCTTGTGAGAAGGAAGGGGCCCACCTTCTTCACAAGATTCACCCATTAGTTTTTGTAGAGTGTTAGTATTGTTTTTATCTATACCTTGTTAAAACTTTGTTTTGCTGAAACTCTGTTTCCACTGATTGTTACATCATTTTCATACAATTCATTCCTAGGTAATTGATAATCATTTTGTTGGTAATTTTGTTTTGCAGAATGAGTTTATGAAAGTGTGATAGTCCGAGATAGGTGCTAAAGACTCCTTCTTTGGGGAATAGGGTCATGTTCTCTGTTACAGAATAGTTACCCTTCAGTACTTGTTCATCATTTTGATTGGTAATTCTATTTGAAGAATGAGTTTATGAAAGTGTGATAGTCAGAGACAGGTGCTGAAGATTCCTGCTTTGGAGAATAGGGTATTGTTCTCTGTTATAGAATAGTTAGTCTTCTTTGTAGTGTGCTGAAAGGTTCATTTTTCCTAGGTTGTTATTTCTTAATGTAATCCAGGATTCTTCTGATAATTATTTCCTTTTGAATCTTAAAACTCTGCAATAGATAGATTGCTTTCACTATAATTCAAGGTAGAACTTCAGTCTGTTCAAGGCAAGGTGTGATTAGTGTAACTTTTTGGATTGTTTTTTAGATTGGTCATATACAGTGTGTGATTGCCTTTGAAATAAACAGACTTCCCTGGGTTGACAATTTATGTGACACTTGATTGTTTTAATTAATAAGCAATTTTAGTGATCAAAATTTTGGCGTCGTTGCTGGGGAAGACAATTATAGTTTTCAAAAGCATTTACGTTTTTCCTTCAAATGTACAAATTGCATGAGAGGACGCGAACCCCCCAAGGAAATTGACCCTACAGGTGGCAGGGGCAGAGGAAGAGGAGGAAGAAAGACTTTCATCGAACAGATTATATCAAAATCTGAATATGTTGTTCCTCAACGACCAAGCTCTCGAAAACCAAAGCCTCAACCTTCCTTTCAAGCAAACTTTGAAACAGAGACAGTTGAAAAACTAGCAGATGACATTGAGGATCGAGCAAGTGCAGTAGGGGAACAAACAGAAGAAACCATGGATGGATATAATGAAGAACTGCACCATGAAGAACAGGTAGGTCTTGAAGCAGAGGTAAACAATGAAAACTCTTTTTCTACCTTAGGATTTCCTATTGGTGATCTTCCTAGAGGAGTAGCTCCCATGAAGAATATTCCACTTTCATCTTTACCTAACTTTCATGGTTTATCTTCTGAAGATCCTGATGAATTCTTTTTCGAGTTTGACATATTATGAAGAAGTTATGATTACATTTCCAATGCTCAAAAATTAAATCTATTCCCAGCAACATTAAAGGTAAATGCATTAAGATGGTTCATGAGTCTTGGAGGTCATGTAATCACAACATGGGATCAGATGAAACACAATTTTTTTCACAAATATCAAGACTATTGTCGAACAAGAGAAAAAAGAGAGGAATTATTCAAGATGATACATAAAGAGGATGAAAATCTGGAGGACTTTGTGGAAAGGCTACAGTATAATCTACAAAGATCCAGTCACCCCGATGTAAGTAAGGATATTCTTAAAACAATATTATTAAAAGGAGTAAAGGATGACTGTCTAGATATGCTGAATATGCTGGGAAAAGGGGACATATCTAAAGAATCATATGATGAAATTGTTAACCTATGTAAAAGATGTTCAAGAGGAGCTGCAAGGAATAGATCAAACAACAAGGATACCACATTTTCAAGAGTTAAAAAATCAGCCAGTGGAGGAGCAACAAGAGCCGAAATAGGTAATCTACTTGAGGAATTTAAAACTGAAATGTTAAGCTCTTTTGCTTCACAAATTGACACCTTGCAGATTCAAAAGAAACAAGCTGAAGCAGAAGCAACTATGTCCATCTTTTGTTCCAAATGCAGAGATAAGCACCCACGAAGGGAATGCCCATTGGACAAAAGGCCAATTTGCACCATTTGTGATAAGGATCATGAAACTCAATAATGCCCTTCTTTACCAGGAATCAAAGCAGCATTACAACCAACCGATGAAGAAGTTGAAGCTATCTATCTGTTGACACAGAGAAGGCAATGGAAACCACGGGGACAAGGTATGAATCCTAATATGCCATTTACATCTTCTAATCGTTGGAATAATTATCCTTCTTTTAGTCAAGCAAATTACCCTCCCTTCAATCAAATGAATTACCCACCCATGCAACAA
>ML785002.1:291745-321295 GCA_009831015.1 Picea engelmannii
AATCATAGAGATGAAATACCATTAAATCCCCAGGTAGTACTCGAACCATTTGAAAGATGGGCCTTAGACTTTGTAGGACCCATTAACCCTCCATCCAATCAAAAATTTTATATAGTGGTCTGCACAGATTATATGACCAAATGAGTGGAGGCTAAAGCACTCCATAGAGCTACCAAAGAAAGTTTTCTAGATTTTTTATTTGAAGATATCTTTATCATATTTGGAGTACCTAGATAATTAGTCATAGATGGAGGACCTCCTTTCACTTCTCATGGTTTTAAAGCCATCCTTCAAAAATATCATATTCATCATAGAATGACTACACCATACCACCCCCAAGCCAATGGATAGGTGGAAAGCACAAATAAAGTAATAGAATCCATTCTCACAAAAACAGTGAAGGAAAACAGAAAGGATTGATCTAAAAGGCTCCCTGAAGCATTATGGGCTTACATAACTACCTAGAGAAATACTACAGGATTCTCCCCCTATGAATTAGTTTATGGAAAAAGTGTTGTCTTTCCTGTGGAATTTGAAATCAAAACCTTAAGGACTGCTTTAGATGTTAGCCTTGATTTGACTGATGCACAAACAACCAGGTTGCAGCAGCTTAATGAATTGGACAAAAAAATACTAGATGCCATTCATCAAACAACTATGATTCAACAACAAAGAACAAAATGACATTGATAAAACCATCAAGCATAAGCAATTGCAAAAAGGTAATTGGGATTTACTGTATGATTCTTGGTTTAAAGAATTTCAAGGGAAACTACGTACAAGATGGCTAGGACCTTACGAAGTGGACACTGTTTTCCCCAATGGAAAAGTAAGGCTCCTCACAATTGATGACTCTAAAACACCGTTATTGGTGAATGGTCATTGGCTTTATCTGTACCAGTGCCCCATTTCTAAAGAAGATTTTAAGGCCACATGTGTGACATATTCACATTATCTCTTTTTAGAGGAGCCTCCTGCTCCTCATTGTGATTAATTTTTCTGAATTTAATTTCTTTAGTATTAGATTAAATTTCTTTTACTAATAATCCCTGTCAAGGAATGGCATGTTACAATTGATTCTTTTGCAGATTCTTAGGCCTACCAAGAAAGGACAATATTACTACAAGCAGATCCAAGCTTCATTTTGTGAAGCATTGCTCCCTCTTTCTTCAATCCATTCATCCTCACTTCCCATTCAACATCCCCATCATTCATCCTTCTTTATTTTCCTTCCTTTCCATTCCCTTTCCTCATTTTTTCCATTGCTAAAACACCACTGTTCAGCAACATTTTCCTCATTTTCCCCATTGTTGAAACACCACTGATCAACAACATTTTCCTCATTTTTCCCATTGCTGAAACACCACTGTTCAACAACATTTTCGTCATTTTCCCTATTGCTGAAACACCACTGTTCAACAACATTTTCCTTATTTTTCCCATTGCTGAAACACCATTGTTCAGCAACATTTTCCTCATTTTCCCCATTGCTGAAACACCATTGATAAACAAAATTTTCCTCCTTTTTCCCATTACTGAAACACCACTATTCAGCAACATTTTTCTCATTTTCCCCATTGCTGAAACACCATTGTTCAACAACATTTTCCTCATTTTTCCCATTGCTGAAACGCCATTGTTCAACAACATTTTCCTCATTTTCCTCATTGCCGAAACACCACTGATCAACAACATTTTCCTCATTTTTTCCATTGTTGAAACACCACTCTTCAACAACATTTTTCCCATTTTCCTTGATGCTGAAACACAATTTCTTCAGTAGTATTTTCCATTGTTAAAACATCACTCTTCAACAAACATTTTTCCATTCTTTTCCTGTTGTTGAAACACCACTTTTTCAACATTTCCTGTTAATAAAAACATCTTTTTCAGCTCTTTCACTCTCACTTCTCCTATTTTCATACTACAGTCTGTCCTTTCACTACTTTCTCCCATGATTAAACAAACCCTTGATACAATTTCTCTCATAAATCCAAAGTCTCTCCCATGGTTACTGCAGATCTATTATGGACATGCACTATATTTTTTGAAGTATGAATCAAAGGTAAAGATGAGGTATGTAAACTTTATATGTAAATACAATTGAACTATAGCTAATGAGAAAATCCCGATTCATTATTATCATTCACCTAAAGTCACTATTTTTAGCCATAGTTGGGGGGGGGGATATCGAAACGTGATGCCATCATTTCACACGAATAGACTACCGTCACTCATTTATACCCATCATTTCATTTTTTTTCACCATCATTTGCATGCCTTCAATCTGCAAAACGTACTCTGTCTGGGTGCGGTTACTTGACTCTCTGACTGTGCATTCTATTGAGCTAAATAGCTATGGAAGGTCCTGTTATACGATACAAACCCGCCATGACAACCCTACTAGAATTGTATCCAGAAGTCTACCAAATCTTTCAACAGGCAGGTTGGTTGGGTTATTTTCAGAGGCTCCAAGGATTTGATCAACAACAGGTTCTTCAATTTGCTCGGAATCTTCAACAAGACCATTCTATTGTTCAAGGGGTTAGTATTCCAATCACTGGCATTCCCGTCACTGGCATTCGTTGGTTTAGCTGCAAACACATTATCCTTAATGCCCAGCAGGATTTTCTCTTGCCAGGAGAACAAGTTGAGCCTAAAGGCCGGGGTGTTCGAATTAGCTCGTTACCGCCTCCTTAGCCAAAAGTTGCAGACTTTCTCAAGCACTACCTTACCTATGAAGGCCGATACCAAGTAATTTACCAGTCCGACTTTGTCTTGTTATCTCATTTACGACATGCTAGACTGGTCAATATTCCTTACTATCTGCTCGGATGTCTTAGAAACATGTCACATTTTTGTAAATAGGCTAAAAATACCATCCTTTCCCTCACCCATCACCGCCTCATTCAATTACTCATCTAAAAGGGTTTCTCCCAACAAAACCCCCTCCTAAAAAATCCACCCATAAACCCTCAGGAAGCTGCTGAACATCCTGAAAACCCTCATGAAGAGAAATCACAAAACCTTCTTGACCCTCCGGAAATACCTATTGATCCGCCTACAAATCTAATTGATCCAATTCCTTCCACCATACCAAGTTCGCCCCACAATTTACTAGAATCATCTACCCCTACTGTTCATATCCTTAGTGATGATTCTGAAGCAGATAAACCTAATAACCCTCCCTACCCCATCACTGAGGAAAAACCCACACGCAAAAGAAAGAAGCAAATTCCTACTTTTCCTTCCTTTTTACCAAAAAAATGAATGAGGAATTCAACAAGAGCAGCCACTACTACCACTACCCTAAACTCCCAAACCATTTTTCTAAAAACCCATACACCTCTACCCTCCCAAACCTCGTAATTTTTACCTGTTTAACCCACGGGCACTGAAACACAAGAACCAGAATCCCAAGATGCTGCGACATCATTTTCTTTACATCAAGTAGCTGTCACACAAGAACCAACTACTCATTCAGTAGCTGAAACACAAGAACCAACTATAGCTATTACACAAGAACCAACTACAGCTAAAACACAAGAACCTGTTGCTGACTTCATTCCTGAAATACAAGAATCAGATGCCTAGGATGTTGCAAAATTAGTTGTTACACAAGAACCAACTACTCATTCAGTAGCTGAAACATAAGAACCAGCTATAGCTGTCACACAAGAACCAGCTATAGCTGAAACACAAGAACCAACTGCTGACTTTATTCCTGAAATTCAAGAATCACATGCCCTGGGTGCTGAAACACTATTTTCTTTTCATCAAGTAGCTGAAACACAAGAATCAACTGTTGATTTTGTAGCCGCTCCACAAGAACCAGCTACTGAGGCTGTGACCGTTACACAAAAACCAGTCACCCCTCTTGACACGCCGATGACAGATCAACAACTAGAACCAACAATGGCTTCTCTCTTACAAGAGAATGAGTTTCTAAGATCAGAACTGGAAGCTTACAAGCAAGAGCTGGTAATGGCAAAGGAAGCATATGACAGGGAACTTAATTTGCATACCTTTGCTCGCGTAGTGTCCATGGCAGAGAAAAACACAAAAGATGATCAGTATAGAGAGTATATGTGCAGCGAATGTGGGGATATTTATGATAAAGTAGGCTACAAAGTGGTTCAAATCCCAATACCTGGAGCTTCCCTTGCACCTACGACTTCTACAGTTAAAAAAGAGGAACGTCCTATTGTTACACAAGAACCAGTAGGACCTTCAAAAATCCCAAAAAGAAAAGTTAATTTATAGGAACCCTAGCCGACAACAACTGTTAAATCATAAGCCCTTGTTTTTATCAGTAAAGTTGTTCAAACTCTGCCTGTTGATGAATCTGCCCCTACTGTCAAGATCAGTACCCCTACTTTTGTGGAACAAGCCACTCAGACTCTACCGCGACCTACCACTGATGATGCTAAAACACAAACTCTACCTATTGATGAATCTGCCCCTCCTAGCAAGATCAATACCCATACTCTTATGGAACAAGCCACTCAGACCCTACCTCATCCTACCACTTGCGATGCTGAAACACAAACTCAACCATGGAATGAGTAGGCAATAATGGACAAATGGAAAAAGGAGTCTGCTATTACACAGGACAAAAGTTTGCAGGAGCACAAACTACTTTGGCTGAACCACATCTATTCAAACTAGGAAGCTTTGGAGCAAACACGCCAAGAATATCATTCCCATAAGAAGCAGAATGAAGAGTTAAAAGGAAAATTGTTCCTGATGTTTGATTTGGTACAAAAATTGTTGGCTGCTAGGAAACCATCCTCAAATTACTCTCTTTTCCTTATAGAATGACTTGCATTCTTTCAGATTAAATCAATCAAAGATGGAAAACCCTATGCAGTGTTCAAACTAGAATATTTTGTTCAAACTTTTGCAGAAGCCTCTACTATTGATCAACATCTATTATGTGAGGTATATCTTCATAATGAAGCTATTCCTGAGAACAGACAGCTTAATCTCAACCCTCTTGTTGGTGATATCCAGATTCGGGCACTCGTCTCCTTCCTTACCAACCAGATTACGTGGAAGAATGATTTTATAGTTGTCAAGCATAATGAAGATAACCGTCTCCTCTGGATACGGCCAGAACCACAGAACCCTGCCACCTTTGTTGCAGAATATTACAAATTTTTGAAGAAACCAGGGATGACTCAATACATAAGGAAACTACAGGAAACAGTACTTCAGGATTGCCAACAGTTTATTAAATCCACAGAGACTGCTTCCCTAGAAGAAAATAACACGTTTTGGCAACAATCTTCTGAGAAAAGGAAGGAGCACAATCCCTTTAGTCCTACCAATCTTGAGACAACAATCTCCCGGGTACCGAGTTACATCAAATGTGTCCAGCAATGTGCTGAAAATTGGATAGGTTATCAGTTCCATTTTCCCATTCTGTGGATGCCAACAGAGAAGTATCAAGTTTATCATAAGTTGCCCAAGAAGGTTGAAGCAGTAGTCTGGCAAAGGCTACAACGTGTTCAAGGATTCAGAGCTCCAACAGACAGTACTTTCCACAGCTACTGCTTAAGTAATTTGCACGCTTAGAGTCGGTATCCGGATTCTGATTCAGATTGAAGTTGCCTGAGGACATGCAACCTTTTTAGTTGGGGGGGATGTTAGGACCCTATAATGTACCTTTTTGCTCATACTTTTTGCTATCATTACATCCTTTTCCCACTCATATTTAAGCCTATATTATCACCTTAACCTATTTCTCCAAAGGTATATAACGTTTCTTCTCTTTGCTATATGTTTAATTTGTTTTACATGTAATTTTACATTACTCTCATACTCAGCCATTAATCAGAAATATATAGTTGCTAAAACAGTTGAACTGCAGTTAATATATTGTTGTTGCTTGAAGACCATGTTGCTGAAACAATCAACAGTACACAAATCTCGTTGCTGAAACAGTCCGTGATTTGTGATGCTAAAACAACATTTCACATACATCAGTAATAAGAAGGAGATGTTACACTGGCCGCAAAAACCATACCTTAAGCCAACACCATTACAACCATCGCTGCTGCTTGAGACCACGTTGCTGAAACAGTCAAACAAGATGCAAATCTCGTTGCTGAAACAGTCCGTGATTTGCGATCCTGAAACAGTATTTTACAAACAGCAGTAACAAGAAAAGATAAATAAAGAAGCTGTTACACCGGCCGCAACAGCTGTACCTCAAGCCAACACCATTCCAACTACTGTAACAACATTTTTTTACGGGAGATCAAAATATCCTATTCCAGCATAGAATATTAGATCAGACTAAGAATAGGATTTGTATGTACACATGTAATTTTATGCTTAATTGTATTAAGAGAATTCTCCTCTTTAAATAGTGGAGACATCAACATTAGAAGGGGATTGCAAAAGGCTTAGCTAGAAGAAAATCACAGAGAAGGAGCGTGTTCACTTTGGATATTGTAACTTGTCATATTTGACAGATGAATAAAAGATCATTCTGAGCATTACTTCTTAATCCCTTTTATTTATGGGGAATCTTGTGAGAAGAAAGGGGCCCACCTTCTTCACAAGATTCACCCATTAGTTTTTGTAGAGTGCTAGTATTCTTTTTATCTATACCTTGTTAAAACTCCATTTTACTGAAACTCTGTTTCCACTGATTGTTACATCATTTTCATACAATTCATTCCTAGGTAATTGATAATCATTTTGATTGATAATTCTGTTTACAGAATGAGTTTATGAAAGTGTGATAGTCCGAGACAAGTGCTGAAGATTCCTGCTTTGGGGAATAGGGTCCTATTCTCTGTTACATAATAGCTAGCCTTCAATACTTGTTAATCATTTTGATTGGTAATTCTGTTTGCGGAATGAGTTTATGAAAGTGTGATAGTCAGAGACAGCGGCTGAAGATTCCTTCTTTGGGGAATAGGGTCCTGTTCTCTATTACAGAATAGTTAGTCTTCTTTGCAGTGTGCTGAAAGGTTCCTTTTTCCTAGGTTGCTATTTCTTAATGTAATCCAGGATTCTTCTAATAATTATTTCCTTTTGAATCTTAAAACTCTGCAATAGATAGATTTCTTTCACTATAATTCAAGGTAGAACTTCAGTCTGTTCAAGGCAAGGTGTGATTAGTGTAAATTTTTGGATTTCTTTTGAGATTGAGAATATACAGTGTGTGATTTCCTTTGAAATAAACAGACTTCCCTGGGTTGACAATTTATGTGACACTTGATTGTTTTAATTAATAAGAAATTATAGTGACCGACATCAGCTAGAACCACCCTCCTAAAATCCATCCTCCAAGCCATTCCAACCTAGCTTTTCTCCTCTCTAGCAGCCCCTCAATCAGTCATAAAAAAATAAGAAATCTACAGAGGAACTTTCTCTAGCATGGTCACAATCCAGATAATAAATGGGCTCTAGTCAGTTGGGACAAAGTTTGTAATCCCAAAGCCCTGGGAGGCCTTGGTCTCCGTGACCCTGGAAAACATAACAACACTATGGGAGAAACGATCTGGTGGAGGTGGATCAAAACTACAATAGAAATATGGGTTCAACTTTGGACCACAAGTATGTACCAGACATCCAGCACTCACACTAGATCCGAATGCAGAAGAAAATTCAAAGCTCCAACATTTGGAATGCAGCCTGGAGGAACAAACCACTCATCCAGGAGTACGCCTTCTGGGAAATACATAATGGGAAAACTGCCAGGTTCTGGACTGACTCTTGGCAACACATGCCACCCCTCCAATCTAATGAAAATCTGCTACACTATGAAAATCAGATACCAAATTTAACCATTGCTAAAGAGAAGACATGTGGGCTGCCAACCCTCAAAACCACTCCTGGAGAACATGGAAATCCACCCATTAGGACATACAGGTGGCAGAGGATTGCAACCTACAGAACTAGGCTCATGCAATCTCCATAAGAAGAATACGAGCAAGCAATGGCCCTGGAATCCTTCGATGGGGGCACTCTCCTCACGACAAATTCACTCTCAAGGAAGGACATGCACTACAGGAAGGCTTTCAATCCATGCCAAATGACCCCATATGGACTGTCATCTGGAAATCCAAATTCTGGCTAAAAATCTCCACTTTTCTCTGGCTCTTCATTCAAAACAAGATCCTAACCTGGGACAATCTCTAGAAAAGAGGCTTCATTGGACCTTCGATTTGTCACCTCTACAATCAAAATGTAGAGACCATGGAACACCTACTAAACAGCTGCACCTTCAGTGTCGTTATATGGGACCATGCCACTCAGCTCCTGCGGAGAACACACCGAGATCAGAGCAGCATCACACACACAATCAGAAATTGGGGAACAAGACATTATAAAAGCTAATTGTTAAATAGGCTTTGGCATCTTACACCAGGCTTCATAGTGTGGCAACTCTGGAAAGAAAGAAACAAGAGAGTCTTTCACTCACAACCCTCCACCCCGGAAATCATTTGGTCCAACATCCACTTGAACCTCCAAGAAACCCTTCAGCTCCACCATTGTTCCAAAGAATATCAACCTTTTGACCCTGCAGAATTCTTGATTCTCAACTCTTGGGGCCTCATGCTACCCTCCATCTTCTCTCCACCACCCCCTCTACCCCATTCCACCCTGGTGATCAACCCCTCGATTTGGTCCCCCCCCCCACCCTGGTTCCATAAAATCATCTTCGATGGAGCTTCGAAAGGCAACCCAGGCCTCTCCAGGGCAGGGGCAGTCATAAGGAATAGACTCGGCATAATTTACAGCATGACGACCGAAAACCTGGGCCATGACAGCAATAGCTCTACAGACATATGGGGAATGATCAAAGGAATCCAACTAGCACTAGACCATGATCTCACCTGCCTCGTCATCGAGGGAGAAACAGAAGTCATAATTGAGCTAGCTTCCAAAATCATCAATGGAAAGAATCCAAAAAATATTACACCAAGTTGGTGCCTGCTTAGACCTCTTCACAACCTCCAATCTCTACTCATACCCTCTCTCACTCTCATCACCTCCCATGTGAGAAGGGAAGAAAACAGAGTGGTAGACAGAATAGCGAATGAGGGAGTGCACCTTTCCCAACAAATCACCCTCATGAACACTGGGTGGCCTCAAAGTTCGACACTATGGACCCACTACCAAGAGCTAGCCCGAAGGGACCACCTTCACCTGGATGGGGTGACACGAAACAAGAGAGGGAGGACACCTAGTCGGGATAGTTGGCAAGGGGATTTAATGTCTCAGGCCGCCACCCTCGAGTTATAACTCACCATGCAACAAACATTGAATGCATTTAACTTAGTGCACCTGGGAAATCACTCGAAGGAGCACTCTATTCAGACCACAGGTACCAAGAGCTTGAACCAGTCCTGTCAGCCTTCAATGGCGATGGGAAAGGTTTCAATGGCCCTCAGAGGCATTAAATTTCTCCATGGCGCGTTATTTCTCCCATTTGTTGCAAGCTACCATTCCACCACTGCGTCTCTCGGCCCTCCCGACTTCTCCGCTCACACTCTGAGTGTCTTATGAGACCACCTAGACCACCATTTCCGCCCCATTACCCCTGTGCTTCTTCCCACCATGCCCCGGGATAGAGGCAAGCCCAGGTGATCCACCAAAAATAAAAATGCTTATTCCTATGATAATCGATTCACTGCATCTCAGAGAGCTCTCATTGCCCATTTTGGCTTCCCTTGTAAACACACTAGTTTCTCTCAGTCCACCTTGCATACCCCAAAATTGGAGGATCCACCTCTCTAGACCCAAACCTCCTTGCACATACCAAAGGAGGAGACCCCGTCCCCCACTGTTCATTCTCCACCGCTGCCACTTCATCCCCCGACCTTCTCTTCGAGGGAAGAGATACCTCAAGGACACAACTTGGATAAAGGGGAGACACCACCTCCAGTTCAACATGCAGGGAAACCTTCTGATGCACAACCAGGCCCAAGCTTGGGGAACAAGACAAGGACGCCCTCAACGACTTGCCCTGCAAGTCCCTTTGTCCCTAATTTCCAGTCTCATTGTTGGGAAGGTGGCTGCATCATTGAGGAGGAAATCCCTCTCAGCTGGCAAGTTTTAGATAAAGGGGAGAACATCTACTATCTGGCAGAGGAGCACCTTGAACTCCTTTTTGATATCAGGCAGCGACAGGACGAGCAAGAGAACGAGAAAAGGATCATCAATCAGCGATTGGACCTGTTGTTTGAAGCCTTCTCAGACTCTCCAAAGTCAGCAAGGTGCCCCACCTGGAAGCATAAGTTTTTCCCAGCCCTCACTTCTAATGGACACCCAGGTTCCCCCATGGCTTGACGCGGCCTACTCCAAACATTGTTTTTTGTCAATTATAGTTTAAAATATTTCTTACAGTTGTATAGCAATGGCAACTTTATTTGAAGCCAACCTTAGGTTATAAAGATGGAAAGATGGTCCAGTAGATACTTTCAATATTTTTGTACAATTTTGTAATCATCTTCACAGCCATGATAGATCTATCATCGCTTGGAGCCACCTGTTCTGGTTTCCCTTCTGTGGTAGGATAGGTGGCTGACAAACGATTCACAGCTGTACACTCATGATATAATATAATGTTCTACTTTATATATATATATATATATATATATATATATNCAATAATGATTTAATTTTATTAATATACAAAAACCTTGCAATAGAATTGTTAGCAACCTTCAACAAAATGTGTTCAATATAGTAATAGATTGTTTGAACACAAACTTTCATTATTATTATTATTATTATTATTCATGTGATGTTAGTATGGCTAAGAACAACTAAATTTCTTAAGTTCAAATATTTCTTCAACGTTTATCACATATGAAAATGTTCACTTAGTTTTAATTTTTATAGTACATATGAAAATGTTCACTTAGTTTCAATTTTTACAGTACATCGTAAGTAACATATTTTATTTGTTGAAAATGTTAGCTTATTATAGTCTTGCAAAAAACATTTAGGTGTAAATGTGTTGAACCTGCACATAATAGATCTAGCTAAACAATAATACACACATTTGCAAAGAGAATTGGAAAAATAAGAAGAAGGAGAGAAAGAATGAAAGAATTCTCATTAACTATTTTCCACACTCAAAGAGTGAATAATTTACAATAGATATAGGATACATGAGTAACTAATGCTACATAGTGGTGGCCTAGAGTGATCTGGACACACACCAGTAGTTACGGGAGTGAACTGGCACCTAGTCTAGTCTCTCAGATAGTTACGAGAGTGAACTGCCACCTACTTGAGTTTACTAGTCAACTAGTCTTCAGTTAACTGACTGAACATAGAGTAGTGAGGAGTTAACTCAGGAAATCAAGGATAATGCGCCAGTCTGGTGATGATCCCAAGGCAAGTGCGCATTAGCTGGTGATGATCTCAATGTTGCATGGTGACAAAACCAATGTAGCATCTAAACTCAATTGAACTAGTCAAACTGAAGTGTCAACTGAAAGAGAATATTCTCCAGGTGGAATATTCTCCTCTAAAATATAGGAGACTAGATATTGACTAATTATGAAAATGCATAATTACAATGCATAAAAAAAATGAGAAGGAACAAAAAACAGTTGCTAAGCAACCTTGTCCTTCACTTTAAGAAGACCTTTGAATTGTGCAAGTTTGTGCTCGTTGAAGATTTTGTTGAAGATGTAGATGTCTACATGGATTTGATGAAGTAGATGCATCATTGAGATGTCCACACATTTCCACTTTCTCTTCTTGTAATGAAGAATATCCAAATAAAGTTTGGATGAAATTTTGAAAACTGCACGGTCGTTTCTGGAAAAATGCTGAAATTTTGTTGATTTTAAAATGATCATAACTTCACTTCTCAGACTCCATTTCATACAATTTGTTTTTTGAAATTGGATATTTTCCCTAGAGGAATTCAAATATCCAATTTGTTTATGCAAATTGTGCTCAAGAAATATCAGAATTGAATATGATGTGCACAACTCCCTTTTTGTCTCCTGAGATGCATCCATTGCACATGGAAAAGTATCTGCATGTGACCCCTGAGATGCATGTCATATATATTCCACATGAAATTCAGAAAATAAATATGAAATGGAGTAGACATCATCTTCAATTAATGGGATACAATTTTGTGCAAAAACTTTTGTAGAAGAATGTTCATAATAAAAGGTTTGATCTTCTGATGGCTTCTCTTCTGGCTCTATCTTTCCAATCCCCTGCATGCAATCTTCAAAATCTTATTTATTCCCAAATAGAACCTCCAATTTGGTCCATAATTCATTTGGAGTTGATTCTTGTGATTCTTCATATACTTGATGGAAAAGTTCGGGAGAAACAAACATGCAGATACTTCCTACGGCCATATCTTGTCTATTGAGAAAGTCATTTTTCTCATCGGTGAAATCAGACTCTATTTCTGTTGCCATAGTTATTTGGTACAATCCTCTACATCTGAGATGAAGAATAATTTTTGTCTTCCATTCCAAATAGTTATGAGGCGTGATAAGTATTGTCGATGAGTAAAACATAGATTCCATTTTTGCTACGTTCTTTAATCTTCAGTACCTACAAAATAATTTGGTGTAGCTTTTGGTTAGCAGTCCCTCGGCTCTGATACCATGTAAATGTGTTGAACCTGCACAAAATAGATCTAGCTAAACAATAATACACACATTTGCAGAGAGAATTGGAGAAAGAAGAAGGAGGAGAGAAAGAATGAAAGAATTCTCATTAACCATTTTCCACACTCAAAGAGTGAATAATTTACAATAGAAATAGGATACATGAGTAACTAATGCTACATAGTGGTGGTCTAGAGTGATATGGACACACACCAACAATTATGGGAGTGACCTGCCACCTAGTGTAGTCTCTTAGAAAGTTACGAGAGTGAACTGCCACCTAGTTGAGTTAACTAGTCAACTAGTCTTCAATTAACTGACTGAACATAGAGTAGTGAGGAGTTAACTCAGGAAATCAAGGGTAATGTGTTAGTCTGTTGATGATCCCAAGCCAAGTGCGCATTAGCTGGTGATGATCTCAATGTTGCATGGTGACAAAACCAATGCAACATCTAAACTCAACTGAACTAGTCAAACTGAAGTGTCAACTGAAAGAGAATATTCTTTGGGTGGAATATTCTCCTCTAAAATATAGGAGACTAGATAATGACTAATTATAACTAATAAACAAGGAATAACCTTAGGAAAATAAAATCCTAGGTGTGTGTGAAGTAACTCCAACATTAGGAACTATATACTAAAGTTGCTAGCATTATAGAGTAGGTTTGGTAACCTTTATACCATTTTCATAAAACATTTTAAAATTGTGAATGTCGTAATAAAACATTTTCACAATATAATTTAAGGATTGTGACTTGGAACTTTAAATTTTTTCATGCTTTAATATCGCTTAAATTTTGTCATGCTTTAATTTAAGAATCACTAATTTTTCGTAATTTTGTGTCACTCATGATTTTAAATTGGTTATAATTCCTGAAAGATGTTGCAGAATTGTCAGTGGTGATAGCCTCAAAATTTTCTATATAACGTGCTTCTGATTTGATCTTGTTCACATTTGAAGCAACACAAAACTAATAGTGTAATTTGTACCTTTAAATTGATTACTTGTTAAAATGTTTTGTAATACTGATCCAAAAAGGATCCAGAGAAGTCTAAGGACAACTCAGAATTCATAGAAGCAACTCAGGAAGCTTTGAATCGCCTCAACAAATAGAGAAAGGGAAAAAATTCAAGTTCCTCAAAACTCATTTAAAGTAGCATCATCATGAAAATCGCGTCGCAATATTTCCAACGGTCCAAACAAATAGTCAAATGGAGTTACGGATCGAAAGATATTAGCGGTCAAAGTTTGGTCAACCTATCCAAGTCAGTAGGGGATGAGTCAGCCTCTATACTACTGACGTCAGCATCATTACGGATGATGTTAGTATTTGTACAACGTATGTGTCACACGTAGGAGGAGACATGTGGCAGCACTAGAGGCTACCATGTGTCACTCATTTTTTGGCTTTTTCAGGTCAATCTGTGGACCAATGAAAAATAACCACGTGGTAGTCCGTATAGACATGTGACAGAATGTACGGTGACATGGCAGGCTGAGGTGACAGACCATAGGATGACCTGGACAATGATTGTATAGGCGGTTGGCATGGCCTAATGGTTGTATGCAACGTGACCCATTCATGGGATGCCACATGGCAGTAGACAAATGCCCAATGAGGGTCTGAGAACCAAATTCCAAAAATAAAAAAAGGAAAGTGGGTCCGCCAAATCTGGTGCCTAACAGATATATCTAAACCACTGCTAAAATTTGGTGGAACCACTACATATTAATATATATATGTTATAACAAACACCCAAAAGGGGCGACCCGTGGGCTTGACCCTGGGACCTCCCCCATTATCTATGCCTTAAATATGGCTCTTCCAACCACTAGGCCAAACATCCCTATTGTTTATAATGCCCACAAAATTTATTTAAATTTTGAATCTATTAGTGCATGGAGGGAGGCATGTGATGGTACGGTCGGGCATGGTTTACAAGGATTTTTTTTGGAATTAATTGCAGGTTGCAGGGCACGGAAACCGCAACAAAATTTATCTTGGGCCTGAGAGTGCCAGAATCGGATTGAGGCATGGAGATAGCCATTTTTGGGCAATTCAACACCACAAATTCAATGGTGTTGTCTGTTTTCTGATCTGAGAAAAGATTTTTTAGCTTAATTCCATAATGAGGTATACTTATGTATTTTTCCAAATTCTTTTGTTGAGTTAATAAAAAGGCCTACCCATTTGAGAGCAAGACCCGGAGACGTAGTTCACCAGGGACGAACTATGTTATAAAGTTTTGTGTTCAGATATGATTCTTATGTCTCTTCATTATTGATCTTTTCCTTCTTTAATGGTGCACTTTAATTTATGCTCATTTAATACAATTCTTTATAAGTCACTTCGATGAAAAGATCATGAATCATGTTGGTATCAGAGAAGTCATATTTGATGTGATTGTTGAGTGTGAATGCTTACTAGGACCAAGCATAAGTAGGGTGAAGGAATTCTTAAGACTTTCAATCCCAAAGTTGGTCGTGCATCCCAAAGGAAGAAAATGGTAGAAGAGGAAAAGCATGATGAACATGAGAAAAACTCTCATATGGTATTTTATCGCATGTCAGAAATGGTCGAACGAATGTATGGAGACTATGAGAATAGGATGAAGAAGAAAGAGAAGAAAAATGAAGTACAAGCTGATGATGATACTTCAGTAAATCAAGGGGCTAGAGGGGACCCTCCTGAGCCTCCATCTTCACCATCAAGTTCTAGTTCTTCTTCCTCTTAGCATTCTCATCATTCTCATCATTCTAGCCATAAAGCCTCTTTTAAGAAACCATTATTAAAGCTTGATGTAAAATTTGTTTTACCTATGTTTAATGGAGATAGTAATCCTAAAAAGCTAGATAATTGGATCCGACAGGTTGAAGTATATTGTCGTGTTCAACAAATTGATGAAGAGGAAGTTAAAGTGCAACTGAATTCTCTTTGGTTGGAAGGAACCACTCTCATATGGTGGGAGAGAAAACTTCAGGACAAAAGTAAGTGTTGTAATATTCTTTCCTCATGGTCGAAATTTAAATCAATGATAAGGAAGCAATTTTATCCATTGGGTTATTTACATAAAGCAATGATGGAATGGAAAACTTTAAGACAAAGTAAAGGTCAAAATGTACAAAGTTTCATAGAAGAATTTAGGAAGAAAGCTCTTGCATTAAACATTTCTTTGGATTCTTATGAAACTTTAATGAAGTTCATTGGTGCACTTCACAATTATATTCCTCATAGTTTTCGATTGTTTAGCCCCACCAGTCTTGACAAAGTTTGTGTGAAA
This sequence comes from Picea engelmannii, assembly GCA_009831015.1. NCBI lineage: Eukaryota > Viridiplantae > Streptophyta > Pinopsida > Pinales > Pinaceae > Picea > Picea engelmannii. Next base: position 307,642 of record ML785002.1, read on the forward strand.
GACACTCACCTTGAGAACAGGGGAAAGCATGTTCAAGAATATCCCATAAAGAAACCTTCCAATCTCCCACATAAGCCATTTAAGAAGTTTAAAACAAACGACAAGAATACTGCCACAGTAAAGAGAGAAGAAGCAAATCCATCTTGCACTCATTGCAAGAAAAGTGGTCATGATGATGAACACTGTTGGAAACTACATCCAAAGAAGAGATCGAAATAGTTCCATGGAAAGGGGAAGACAAAAACCATTGCTACAGTGCAACAAGATCTTGGTTCTGATTCAGGAGACGAAGGAAATATCACCACGGTTGGAGTACAAGGTAAAGATTCCCTTCATTCTAGTTCAAATTACAATAATGAATCTCATGATGATGAACAAAATAGTAATGAATTATTTCATATAAGAGTTGTATCTAAACACACTACGATAGATACATCATTTGATCTGGGTTCCCAAGTAAACTTGATATCTGAAGCACTTGTCAAAAACATGGGTCTTGAAATGAAACCACATCTGAAGCCTTATCCTCTTGGTTGGGTATGTGATAAAGAAAAACTTAATGTCACCAAACAATGTAGGGTTAGATTTTCTATTGCTTCAAATCCGATTGATGAAGTGGATTTGGATGTTGTATCACTTATATTTGTGACATAGTGTTGGGGAGACCTTATCTTTATGATAGAAACGTAGTGTTCTTTCGTCATGAGAAAAAATACCACCTTACTAAGGGGGGAGTGGAATATATTGTTAGAGCTCACAGCATGAGGGTTAATACAACACTTGTCAGTGTAGGTCGAATGAAGAGACTCATAAATACTAATAAGAGATATGTACTCATGGTCGTAAGGGAGAAAGATTTTGGAACATTCGACGCTTTCCAAGGATGTGATCCTTCTCATAAGAAAGAATTAATTTATATTGTTTCTAAGTATGATGATATTTTTGAGGAACCAGATGGATTACCTCCTAAGAGGTAAATCCAACATGAAATACAACTTCAACAGGTTTCTCCTCTTCCTAATGTGGGCATGTACAAGATGTCAGTTGTAGAGATGATAGAGATCAAGAAGCAGGTACAAGGCTTATTATATCAAGGGGTCATTAGGCCCAACTCATCTCCTTATGGTTCTCCAATCATGATGGTGACAAACAAGGATGGCACATGGCGAATGTGTGTCGATTACCAGGCCTTAAATAAAATCACGGTGAAAAATTGATACCCTCTTCCTCGTATAGATGAATTACTTGATTAGTTAAATAATGTTGTTTATTTCACTAAGTTGTATTTGTGCAGTGGATACCATCAAACCAGGGTTGCAGAACATGATGCATGAAATACTTCCTTTAAAACCAAACAAGGATTGTTTGAGTGGTTAGTTATGTCATTTGGGCTTTGTAATGCTCCGGAAACCTTCATGCGTGTGATGAATGATGTATTTGGGCACTTTCTAGATGATTTTGTGATTGTATATTTAGACGACATTCTTATTTTTAGCGGGACTTGGGATTAACATGTAAGTCGTGTAAAGCAAGTATTGGATACTTTGCAAAGGGAAAATTTGTATGTAAAATTTTCCAAATGTGAATTTGGTAAGACGACACTTGTGTACTTAGGTCATATTGTAGGAGGAGGACAATTAAAAATTGATCCTTCTGAGATTGATGTAATTGTAAATTGGCTTGAGCCCAAAAGTGTAACCGAGATACAAAGATTCTTAGGTGAAGTCTAGTATTGGAGGAGGTTCATTTCAAACTTCTCCAATACAACATATCCTTTGCATGCCTTAACCAGTGTAAAGAAAAAATTTCAGTGGGGAGTAAAGAAACAAAAATCTTTCGACACTTTGAAGGAAAAGATCAATATCGCACCAGTATTAGCAGTGTTGAATCTTCAACAACCCTTCGAGATTGAAACAGATGCCAACAGATATGCCATGGGTGCAGTATTGATGCAATATCGTAAGCCTATTTGTTACCACTTTGAAAATTTTAACCAAGTTGTTGTTAACTATCCTACATATGATAAAGAGTTGAATGCATTAGTTCAAAGCATAAAGAAATGGAAGCACTACTTTTTAGGGAAGGAAACAATCATACATACAGATCATCAACCCTTACAGTATCTCCAAGAACAAACCAAACTGCAACAATCTCAACATTACAGATGTATGGGTTTCCTACAACAATTTCATTTGGTAATCAAGTACAAAAAGGGTACAAGTAACAAGGTAGCTGATATGATTTCTAGACCTCCTATTATTGATTCTATTATTTTGAAGGATACTTCTTTATCTCATTATAGCCATGTAAAAAGAAAATCATTGCTGAGCAGACTGTTAATCTCTTCTTTCAATATGTTTGGGTTCACTTTGGGTTACCCACATCCATTATATTTGATAGAGATACTCGATTCCTTGGGGATTTTTGGACAAGATTGTGGAGAATGATGGACACCAAGTTGAAGAGGAGCACTGCTTTCCATCCACAGACCGACAGACAGACAAAGGTTGTAAACCAAAAAGTGGTACTTTTGTTTCAAGGCTACTGCAACAAGCATCCCAAGTTATGGGATGAACAAATACCCTATGTACATCATGGTTAAAACTAATCCTTGTAAATTCTAACCTTGTACAATATCTACTGCAAACAAATATTCAGAAAAGATACAATGGCAAATACAAACATTACACAGAGATTTTCCCCCTGGAAACCCAAACCGGGAAAATGAGCATATTCTATATTCATTCTTACAATGTTTACAATACAAAATACATATGGGATCTAGTGACATCCAAAACCCTAACCCAATGACTTGGATTAGTCCAAAACCCTAATTCCTTAACCATAAATAGAAAACCATCGGCAAAGAAACCATGTGCCGAAAAACCACCTAAATATAATGCAGTCTCGAAAATGCGGTCCCGATGCAAAAAAAAAAAATCGGGGGCACTGCCCCCAAACCCTCGCCTGGGGGGCTCCGCCCCCCTCTAACCCCCCTGTGTAGACGCTGAGACACTACTACTCATGCAAATAATATAACACATAGCCAACATTCTCCCACTTGTTGTTTTCTTTGCACACAGGGGGTTACAGGGTTACATAGTCAACAATCCAGGGCAACAATGCCCATGGATACTCTACACCAAGAGAACTTCTCATTGCTCACAGATTTTGTTAATGAATCTGCAACATTCTTCGAATTGTCCACCTTCATCAGCAATACTTTATTTTCTTCAACCATGTCTCTCACAAAGTGATATTGAATATCAATATGTTTTGTCTTTGAATGATGAGCTAGGTTCTTTGCCATAAAAATTGCACTTTGACTGTCACAATCTATTCTTATAGCTTGTTGTACCAACCCAATACCTAAACACAATCTTTGTAACCATGATGCTTCCTTATTTGCATGAGTGGCTTCCATGTATTCAACTTCTGTAGTTGAAAGTGCCACTACAACCTGTCTTTTGCTCATCCAACTTATTGCTCCTCCAAACAAGTTAAATACATACCCAATTATAGATCTCCTACAATCCAGATCTCCTACCCAGTCTGCATCCACAAATCCATGTATATCCACCACTCTGTCCAATCCCTGTCTTCCTTCATAGCACAATCCATAGCTAGCAGTGCCACACAAATACCTGAATACCCTTTTTACTATTGTCCAATGCTCCTTCTCTGGTTTTGACATATACCTGCTCAAAACTCCCACTGCATGTGCAATGTCCAGTCTAGTACAAACCATTGCATACATCAAAATGCCAACTGCACTGGCATATGGAATATGAGACATGTCCTCCTCTTCTTCATGTGTCTTAGGACACTGATCCGCAAATAACTTTACACCAACAGGAATAGGAACCTTGACCAGTTTGCATTCCTGCATATTAAACCTCTGCAATATTGTCTCGACATATTTTCTCTGATTTAACCAGAGTTTCCTCTTTTTTCGATCTCTTTTAATTTCCATTCCCAAAATGAAATTTGAAGCAGCGAGATCCTTCATGTCAAATTTAGAGTACAAATGAGTTTTCACATCCTGGATAATCTCCTTGTTGCTTCCTATCAACAACATGTCATCCACATACAAGACCAAATAAATCAAATGATCACCAATTAATTTAAAATACACACAGTGATCCTCTTTGCTTCTTGTGAAGCCAAGTCCCATCATATAAGTATCAATTTTTTTATACCACATCCTTAGTGATTGTTTTAAACCATACAAGGATTTTTTCATCTTGCATACCAACTCCTTCTTTCCCTTCACAACATAACCTTCTGGTTGCTTCATATAGATTTCTTCTTCCAGATCCCCATGTAGGAATGTTGTCTTCACATCCATTTGTTCTATTTCAAAATCAAATGCAGCAGCAACAGATAACATAAATCTTATGGAGGTTAACTTGGCAACAAGAGAAAAAATCTAACCAAAATCAATTCCCTCAACCCGGGAATAACCCTTTGCTACTAACCGAGCTTTATATTTCTCCACTTTTCCTTCTGCATTCAGCTTCTTTTTAAATACCCATTTGCTGCCAATGGGCTTTCTTCCAGTTGACAGCTCGACTAGATCCCAAGCCTCATTCTTATCAAAAGATGCCATTTCTTCTTCCATGGCCCTTTTCCAGAGATTTCGATCCTCTGAATCCATTGCCTCCCTGACAGTTCTAGGATCATCATTAGTAATAGACAAAGAAAAATTTGAATGGAAATCAAATGGACTATACCTTTCTGGTAGCCTCCTTTCTCGATCCGATCTCCTCAATACTGGAGTATGAGGATTTTCTTCTTCTGATTCATGTTCTTCTGTAGAGTCTGATTCATCATCATTTAAATCAAACTCTATTTTCTCTGGTTCTTCCTTACTTGGTAGGACTTCCTGTTTAACAACATCCTTCATTTCTCTAAATACCACATCTCGGCTATACACTACCTTCTTAGTTTCTGGGTTCCAAAGCTTATAACCTTTGAGACCATCTTTATATCTAATAAAGATACATTTTTCATCCTTCTTATCCAACTTACTCTTGTTTTACTTTGGAACATGAACATATGCATCGCAGCCAAATTCCTTAAGATGTGTGAGAGAAGGTTCCTTACCAGTCCATACCTCTTGTGGAGTCTTGTCATTCAACGCTAATGAGGGTGATCTGTTGACCAGATAACATACAGTACCCACTACCTCTGCCCATAATTCTTTCCCTATCCCGGCACCACTGAGCATGCACCTTGCTTTTTCCATCAACGTCATGTTCATCCTTTCTGCAGCTCCATTCTGTTGAGGTGTATATGGAGTAGTATTCTACCTTACTATACCACACTTCTTATAGAATTCTTCAAATTCATTCAAAAATCAAATTTCTGGCCATACCTGGGATGTGTAGAACACCAGGCAATGTTCTAATCCTTCCATCTATCAGTCTCAACTTGAACCTTCCTCTTCCTATGATTCTGGTTGTCAAATCATTACCTAAGAAAACATTACCTCCATCATACTTTTCATATTCGCAGAACCACTTCCTGTGGGGAGTCATATGAAAGGATGCACTAGAGTCAATCAATCGTGCCTCGTGATCTACATGTGTGCTTGAAGAGGTGAAGTACACATCCCCTCCTTCTTCCTTGGAGGTCTTTTCTTCTGTAGAAGAATATTCTTCAGATACCTTCTTTTTCTCAAATTTGGATCTACACTGCTTCTTATAGTGCCCTTCTTTTCCACACCTCCAACATACCCTTACAAATTTTCCAGGAAATTTAGATCTACCCTTAGACTTAGATCTTCCACTTGAGAAATTAGATCTATTTCTTTCCTGGGAACGTCCTCTTGCAGATAATGCGTATGTGCTATGTCCTTCCATATTCTTTCGTCTCATCTCCTCCGAAAACAAGGATGAGACCACTTCTTCAAACTTCAAAGAAGTTGTATTACTACCTATGGCCACAACCAGATTATGCCACGAGTCTGGTAAAGAACACAACAAACTGATACATTTATCTTCATCTGAAATTTTAATCTCAATAGATACTAACTGACTTACCACAGTATTGAAGGAATTCAAATGCTCTTCCACTGAGTCTCCATCTCTCATTCTCAAGTTATACAGCTTCTTTCTCAGGAATAGTTTATTTACCAGGGACTTAGACTGATACAACTTCCCCAACTTTTCCCATAAATCCTTGGTTGTAGCTTCCTCTGACACATTCAGTAATACTGAATCGGAGAGACAAAGTCGAATTGTGCTCTTTGCCTTTCGATCCATCTTTTTCCAGTCATCTGTAGAAGTTCCTATAGGTGCAGTACCTGGATCTACCGTGATCCACTGATATCTGTCCACCAAAATATCTTCCATCTTGAGCTTCCACAGCTTAAATATTTTCCCATTAAACTTCTCGATCTCCATCTTCAAATTTCTTGCCATTTATTTTCACTTGAAAAACAGTACCGCAGATCTCCCACTATAAAAAGGCTTATCACAGTCCCGAGCCAAACCCTTGACCAAAAAGGCGTCCCCCTGAAGCCAATAAAGATCTGATACCAAATGTAAATTCTAACCTTGTACAATATCTACTGCAAACATATATTCAGAAAAGAACATAAAAGATACAATGACAAATACAAAAATTACACAGAGATTTTTCCCCTGGAAACCCAAACTGGGAAAACCAACATATTCTATATTCATTCTTACAATGTTTACAATACAAAATACATATAGGAGCCAACGACATCCAAAACCCTAACCCAATGACTTGGATTAGTCCAAAACCCTAATTCCTTAACCGAAAATAGAAAACCATCGGCAAAGAAACCATGTGCCAAAAAACCACCTAAATATAATGCGGTCTCCTACATGGCCGACGCAGATTCTCAGACTCTACTATTCGTGAAAATAATATAACACATAGCCAACAATCCTTACATTCATCCACTTAGTGTTTGCCTTTTGAGACATATTTTGGGTACTTACCTAAAGTTCCTTTGGACTTCATGTATGGGAGAGATACCAATTCAAATAAAGAAAGAAATGAATATAGAGCCCTCAAGTTCATCCAGAGGATGCAACAGGTACACCAAGCAGTCATGGAATAGTTGGAGAAAATTCAAGCAGAGTACAAAGATCAACATGACAAACACAAGGTTGATCATCAATTCCAGTTTGGAGACCAGGTATGGATTCACATCAAGAATGAGAGATTGAAGGGTGAAGGCAAGAAACTCAAGCCCATTCGCTATGGACCCTTCACTATTTTGGACAAAATTAGTACCAATGCTTTTCATCTAGATCTTCCACCTTATATAAAGATTTACTCAGTTGTAAATGTAGAGAACTTGAAACTTTTTGAGCCGCCCATGATCATGGATCAGGATGAGGAAGTTTCAATACCTTCAGTTGATGAGTTTTCTCCTGAGTACTTGAATGAGCTAAAGGAAGATACCATCCTGGACATAAGGATGGGGACTTCATGTAGGGGTGATGTTGATTATCTTTGAGTAGGCTTAAAGGGAACACATCCAAGCAAAGCAAAGTGGATTGATAAGGACAAGGTGAGGGAACTCTTGCCTCACTTATCTGTTGATTGATGAAATCTTTTGGTGGTCCAAAAATCTCTCAGTGGGAAGACATGATCCAAAAAGGATCCAGAGAAGAATAAGGATAGCTCAGAATTCGTAGAAGCAATTTAGGAAGCTCATAATGGCCTCAGCAGACAAAGAAAGGGAAAAAAATTCAAAGTCCTCAAAACTCAATGAAAGTAGCATCATCACAAAGAGAGCGTCGCAATATTTCCAATGGCTCAAATAGCTCATCAAATGAAGTTACAGATCGAACAATATTCACGGTCAAAGTTTGGTCAACCTAGCCCAGTCAACAGGGGATGAGTCAATATCTGTATTGCTGACATTAGCATCAATATAGATGATGTCAACATCTATACAGTATAAGTGGCACACATAGGAGGTGACACATGTTGTGTTGATGTCATCATGACATCAACATGGTGACATGTCAGCACTAGAGGTTTCCATGTGTCACTCATTTTTTTCTTTTTCGGGTCAATCTGTGGACCAATGAAAAAGTGCCATGTGGCAGTTCGTACAACCACATGGTAGACCGTATGGTGACATGGCAGGATGATGTGGCAGACTGTACAGTGACATGGTAGGTGACTGTATAGATGGTTGGCATGGCCCAATGGTTGGTTGCCACATGGTCCAGTCATGGGATGCCACGTGGAAGTGGGAAAATTACCAACGAGGTCCCGAGAAACAAATTCCAAAAATAAAAAAAGGAAAGCAGGTCTGCCAAATCTGGTGGAGCCCACCAAATCTGGCTCCCAACAGATATATCTAAACCACTGCTAAAAGTTGGTGGAACCACCACATATTAATATATATATGTTATAACAAACACCCAAAAGGGGAGGCCCACGGGCTCGACCCCGAGACCTCCCCCATTATCTATGCCTTAACTATAGCTCCGCCAACCATTAGGCCAAATGACCCTATTATCTACAATACCCGCAAATTTTATTTAAATTTTGAATCTGCTAGTGCATGGGGGGAGGTGCATGAAGGTACAAATGGGCATGATTTAAGAGGCATTTTGGGGGAATTAATTGCAGGTTGCAAGGCACGTAAATCAAGAAAAAATTTCTCTTGGGCCTGGGAGTGCCAGAGTCAAATTGAGGCGTGGAGACAATCATTTTTAGGTAATTCGATGCCACAGATTCAATGGTTTTGTCTGTTTTCTGATCTGAGAAAAGATTCTGCATCTTATTTCTAGAATGAGGTATACTTATGTATTTTTCCAAATTCTTTTGTTGAGTTAATAAAAAGGCCTACCCATTTGAGAGCAGGACCCGGAGACGTAGTCTGCCATGGATGAACTCCGTTATCAAGTTTTGTGTTCAGATTTGATGCTTGTGTCTCTTCATTACTGATATTTTCTTATTTAATGGTGCACTTTAATTTATGCTCATTTAATACAATTCTTTATAATTCACTTCGATGAAAAGATCTCGTATCAAATACAAAATATCAAAGTGAAACGAACGAAGAAAACCACAAATTTAAAAGTATAATTTGTGACTTTAAATGTTTTATTTGTAAAAACGATTTGGCCAACAAATATCAAAGTCCAATTCCCGAGAAATACAAAACCAAACAATTCCAGGGATTTATTTAAATGAAAGAGAAGAGTTGCACTTAACCTCATTCGAACTGGAGACGTTATTTTTCTAAATGCAGCACAAACTAATAGAATTGTAGCTGGGAGTCTAAGCCCGATCATTATCTTTTATGATTGCAAAAAGGTTTGCAATATGAAGCAAGTGTTAAATATAATGTAACCTCAACAGGCTGACTGTACACTGCCAGCTGTACTTTCTTTTCTTGATTTGCTTGAGCCTATTTAGCTCAGCTATTTTCCTTTTGCATTGCATCACTTCATTAAATCTTCTCATTGTACTTTCTCCTTACATTCTCAATATACAGAATACTATTTCTGCTCTATTCTTTCTCTCTGCATTTCTTTCTTCACAATTTATCATGGTATCAGAGCAACACCAGTAAGCCTCTTCACAAAGGCTGGAGAGCAACACGATCCTCACAGCGCAGAGCTTACAAAGATCACAAGATCACGGGACACAGTCTTTTCACAAGACTTGGAAAGCTGTCCATCATCCTCTCAAAAGATCGTTGCAGGAAGCTCCCATGAGGAAGTAGAGCGCTATACGCTCAAAAGATCGAGAAAGCAGAGAATGCAGAAGGAGAAAGTTTAAAGATTCATGAACAATTTCAGATTCGTCAAAGATTCACGAAGACGAGCTGCAGGAGTCAGGAACATTTGAAGAATTCAAAGAAATTCCTTCAAATTAGTGAAATATTGTTGAAGAAGGCAAAATCGTTTAAAGAATTTCAGGAATTCTCTCAAATCCGTCAAAGATTGTTGCAGAGAACAGAATGCTTCAAAGAATTCGTGTAATTCTTTCAAATATGTGAAAGATTCACGAATTTTCTTCCATAGGAGAGAATATTTGCAAGAATAACAAAGAACTCGCGAAAGCAGACAAGAACGAGCAATCACAGCCGTAAGATCCGTCCTGCGATCAGATCTGAGGCGAAAATTCAGTTCAGAGGGGATGATGAGAGCGCAGAAAAGGCGAAAGAATCACAACCATTAGATCTTGCGCAGAGGACCGATAGCCATAGGATCTGTGAGAAAGTGCATGAGGTTTAGTCCTCTGGAGCGCACAGGAGAAAAACTGACTTGCGAAGTCACGAAATCCCGAAATCATCTGGACCGTCCATCAAGGAGGACACATGGCAAGATCTCGACATTTCCCTTACTCACAGGGTGTAAAGGTCAGAAGACTTCCATGAGAATTCGTGAATCGTGAAATCCCGATTCATTCTAGACCGTTGGATTGAGAAAGATCGTGATTCGTCGATCTGACTATATTGCAAAATTGGGAATCGGGAGTTGGATGAGCAAAGGACACTGTACTCCAAACCCCGATACGCAACATCCTGAAATCATCTGGACCGTCCATCAAAAAGGAGACGTGGCAGTAGATCCAATCACCATCAAAATTTCATCATTTCGGAGTTCGAGATATTAGAGGTATTGTTGACGAAGGTAGGGACACTCCACAGTGAAAGTCCTGAAATCCCGAAAAGATCACAGATGTCCATTCATTGGGTCACGTGGCGGAGATTGAGGAAACCGTCGGTATTTCAGCTACCAGGGTTTCAAGTTGACAGAGGATTTGTATCACCGGGGGTCGCAAGTTGCGAAATCGTGAAACGCAGGAGGATTGTCCATCTTAAGGAGGCGCGTGGCAACAATCCAGGATTTCGGGAGATTTTCCGAAAGGAGAAGGACACTTTGTGATTTCGGCATTCCACGTATCGGTATTTCGGGATTCTAGAGGACAGGAGGTCGGGCGCTTTGCGTCATAAAACCTCGAAATGGGACTGCGGTCATATGGGAAGCGGTCACATGGACCGAAGGTATAGCCTTGGGGCTAATTGTTGTTAAATCCATTTCAGCAAATCGACATTTTGGAGATTGGAAGGACGAAGGGTCAAGGACTCTTGACATCGGGAAATTGAAAGTCCCGAAACGCGAAATCCCGAAAAGGTGTTTGAATAAGCGCCGGGATATTTAGGATTTCGACAAATTGAGGGACAAAGAACCGACACAGACATCGCTATTCTCCAAATCATGAAAATCCGATAGCGCTTTAACATTTAGGTGCGTGGTCACATTGCATGGAGACTAAGGGCCAATCCAAGGCCATTAAGCTCTCTTCAGCATTTCGGCGACCGGAAGTTGGAGAGGCAAGAGTTCGAAGGACTCGCATATGGTAGTCCCAAAGTCCCGAAGGACGAAATTCTAAAGTCACTGCAAATTACACGCAGGAGACAGGTAAATACAATTTTTTTCCCAACTTTTTTTTGGTTTTGATAAATTTGTTAAAAATGGTGACGTCTAGCAATTTAGGAGCAACTCAGGGTCTGATTCTTCTTGGAAAGAACTATGAGTTCTAGTCTCTTTGAATGAGATCGTTCTTGCAAGCACAAGAGTGCTAGGATCCAGTGGATCTTGGATATGTGGAGCCAGATCCAACAAACCTTGCCGACATGACAAACCAGTAGAGAATTGCTCAAGCAACTCAGAGGAATAGAGAAAATAAAGCTAAATTCTAGATTCAAAATTCTGTGGATGATTCGATCTTCTCAAAAATCACAGGCGCTAGTACTTCAAAACAGGCCTAGGACATCCTTAAATTAGCCTACCAAGGAAATCACAGGGTCAAAACAGTCAAACTGCAGACCTTGAGGACACAATTCGAGACTTTTAGAATGACAAAGTCTGAAAATGTGGATCAATTTATGACCAGAGTTATGGGAATCATGAACCAGATCAGATTGACTGGTGAAGCCATCACTGATCAATGCATTGTTGAGAAAGTCCTCAAAAGTTTACCAAAGAAATTCGAAATGGTTGTTACAAGAATCCTTGAATCCAAGGATCTGTCACATTTTTCAACAGATGAACTGACTGGTTCCCTGTCGACACATGGGACCAGACTGCATCTCATAGATGAGTCAATTGCCAATGCCTTCAAAACTCAATTCTCCTTCAGTAGAGGGAGAGGCAGAGGAAGAGGCAAAGGTCACCAAGGAAGAGGGAGTACTACAAGTGACCAACACTCGAATGGAGGTAACAGACAACAGAGTCAACATCAAAATTTCCAAGGTCACAGACAACAACACTAGAATCAAAATTTTTAGTCTCAAAGAGGCAGAGGGAGAAGATCAAATGACAAATCAAGCATACAATGCTATTACTGCAAAAAGTATGGTCACTATGAATCTGAATGCAAGAAGAAGCAAGCAGATCAGCTCTCAGGTAGAGCACATGTGTCAAATCATATGGGACAAACCTCAAAAGGTATGTTTCTCTCATGTCACAAGTCTAAAGAACAACCTAAAGATCTATGGTTGTTGGAAAGTGGATGCAGCAATCACATGACAGGTAACAAAGATTTACTTTCATGCATTGATTCTTCAATCTCATTTGATATTACACTTGGAAATGATTCCTTATTCAAAGTTCAAGGCAAAGGAACTGTACCTATTCTTTCTAAACAAAATGAAAAGAAAGACATAAACAATGTCTATCATGTTCCAGATCTGAAACATAATCTACTAAGTGTAGGAAAGCTCATTGAACATGGCTATAAGGTACTCTTTGAGGGAGCATCTTGCAAGATATATGACAAAATCCCAAGCAAAAAATTGATTTCTGAAATCCACATGACTCAGAATAAGATGTTTCCCCTTACACTCAGAACTGCAAATCTGATTCAACCATATGAACAAAGTGCATCCACCCTAAATGAAACAATGGTTTGGCATACAATATTTGAACATCTACCCTTTAAGAGTCTAAGTCTTCTTCAGAAGCACTCCATGGTCAAAGATCTTCCCTTCTTCAAAGAACAAAATTCCCCATGTGAGTCTTGCATACTTGGAAAACATAAGAGAACTAGTTTTCCACAGTCATCCAATCAAGCCAAACAACATCTTGTACTAGTTCACACTGACCTATGTGGACCAATGCAAATAGAGTCAATAGGTGGTAGCTTTTATTTTCTAACATTTATTGATGATTTCAGCAGAAAAATCTGGATCTATTTTCTCAGACACAAGTCTGAAACTTTTGCAAAATTCAAGGAATTCAAAGCAGAAGCTGAAAAATAGAGTGGCAAATATATAAAAACACTTAGGTCCGATGGAGGAGGAGAATACAACTCCAATAAATTTGCAAATTTCTGCAAATCACAAGGCATTATCATGCAAACAACAGCCAGGTATACTCCACAACAGAATGGAGTGGCTGAAAGGAAAAATCAGACAATAATGAATATGGCAAGAACACTTTTCAAAGAGAAAAGTTTGTCAAATATTTTTTGGGCTGAAGCAGTAGCATGCTCACTTTATCTCTTGAATAGATCTCCAACCACAAGTCTAAAGATGAAAGTCCCTCAAGAAGCATGGAGTGGGACAAAGCTAAATGTTGCACATCTAAGGACATTCGGATGCATAGCATACGCTCACATACCTTCTGAATTAAGGAAG
>ML785002.1:330699-350855 GCA_009831015.1 Picea engelmannii
ATATATAATCTTAGAAAAAAAAAGGAAAAAAAAAGAGAAATATTATTCCCGTTGAAAATAGCAAACATATAATTTCAAAACCTCAGAGATCTAGTATGTCTGTTTCAAACCGCGGAGAAATATTAATTTCAAAACCACAGAGAAGTAGTATTCCAGCTCAAAACCGCGGAGAAATATTATTTCCGTTCAAAACCACAGAGAAATATTATTCCAAATTTTAAATTTACAAACCAAAATGTTAAAATCTTAAAATATTATTAAAACAAAATAACAAATACTACAACTTAATTTTTTTTTTTTTTTTTAATTTATTACAAATGCTCAAATTATAACACTATATGAACCCATAAAAGTGTAAAAGTAATTTCACATTTGATCATAGTTTCTTTCCAACTAAGTTTTTATAACCAAATTTTAAAAATCAAAATATTAAAAATTTTAAAACATTTATATTTCTTTCCATTTACACCATTATATAAACTCTATAAAATATTAAAAATTTTAAAACATTTATAATTCTTTCAATTTATATCATTATATAAACTCTATGTGTGTGATTTTGTGACTAAATTCAATATTTAATTTGACATGTCACTCATAAATAATAATAAAAAAATGTATATGTCACTAATTCACAAGGAATAGAGAACAATCTATTGCACCTTGTGCTCCATTATTTCACACTTCCTTTTTCACTCTAAAACACATTAAGGAGGAAGGGTTTGCACCTCGAGAGATTTGATCCCTCTCAATGCTTTGTACAACCAGAATTAAGATGGGTTTATGCTCGTTTAAAAACAATTCTACTTCTGCTCAGTAGTATTAAAACTAAGTAACAAATGGTGCAACTTAAAAAAATCATATGCAAAATTACAAATACTCCAACTTATGACATCATATGAACCTATGAAAGTTTCAGCAGGTATGGAAAAAATGTTAAAACCAATTTTGCATCTGGCGAGAGTTTGATCTACATTGTAGTTGTTTCTCACTCTCTGTGTTTTTTCTCCTCTTACCTTGAAAAAACAAACACCACTATTCTCAGCGATATTGCTAAATTAATGATTAAAATTTTCTTTTGGAACATTATACCCTCCTAAACCTATCTCATATAGCAGAAAACTAGTTTGGCATAGCAGAAAATTCATGGCTATCACTATCCATCTTGTTCTGCAGCATTGAATGCCACAAACAATGGATTATAGGTCGTTAGATCTAAAAGAAATTCAGATCCGACGACCTATAATCTACCCACCACAACATTCAATTCTATGTAGAAACTAGATATTGCTCGCCAAAATTCATGTTATTCATAATTTAATTTTTTTTTTTATGAAAACACTGGTAGTATGTTGTATCTGCCATGGCATGAAAATACAAACCTGCAACACAAAACACAGAAGAGAGAAGATATATTAAATCTGAATCTATACTCTTCTTTTTTTCATTGTACTCTTTTTATTTTTCATTTTGGTTCATTTTTGAAGACTACATCCACGGAATAATGCACATCTTGTTATTCACTCTCCAAAAGAAAGGAATTTAAACAAATAAAACAATAAAAAAATAGTTGAAAATATATTGCACTACACATGTAGATATATAGTCTGACCTCAATAATTAAGTTTAACAAAACTCTCAACAACTTCTGGGCATCTTGAGTACAAAGAAACTACCATTCCCTCCACCCATACAAATCTTCATCTCCATTCATTCACCAAGATCATCAAGACTAATGTATTGTTGCTTGGCTTCTATGGGTTAGATGAAATATTTAGTAGCATGAGAGGAATTGTGTATCCACATGTATGGATTGCAACTCCCATCGTAGAAGAATCTACTCTCCCCCTTGGTAGAATAGTTGATGTATATCTTGTTGTGCCTCAACATCTTAGTTCAATCGGGTTTTTAGTTATAACCTCAACAATGTGTGATTGTACACTACCAATTGTTTTGGCCAACTATACCGGTCGTTAGGATTTGGTTATGACTTCTTGATTTGGTGGTTTTGTTTTCTCTTTATAGATTTATCTTATTCATCTAATACAATTGTACTCTACACTTTCCTATTCTAGATATGTCTCTTATGTATTGTCTGTTTCATTTATAATATTTTCATGGTATCAAAGAATGGGAAGTAAGACTCTTCACAAAGCCTAGAGAGTAGTCTGCTAAAGGAGTGTTGGAGAAATCAGCTAAAGGAGTGCTAGAGACATCAGTCTGGTAAAGAAGAGCACAAGGAATATTTTCAAAAGAAGATTCAAGATGAAGAAATTTGAGAATTCGTGGAATCCTTTCTTCCCGAGGAAGATGCAGAAGTAGCAAACAAGAAGCTACAACAGGCGGTAGATCGGCCACGAGAATAGATTTAGGTTGTTAGATCAAGCTAAGATTGGACGTGAAGAACGTAGAGGAGCCAAAGAGATCTCATATGTTAGGTCTAAGTACGAGTCACAACAAACTTCATATCATTTAAAGATTAAGTCATGACCGTCAGATCTCGGTGAAGGAAGATCGACAATACAGATCCATTGCAGAAATTGCAAGGGAAATTAAAGAGGATGTAGGCTCAAATTCCGCAATCCCTCGGGATTGTTGATATTTCTAGATCAACAGATCAACGGTGGACAATGACCCCACTAGGGACGAGCATCTCCGCATTGCGGAAATCGGGAAGGAAATAATGCACAAGAACGTTCAAGCTCCATAATCACTCGTGGTCGCTGATATTCACGAGCCATTAAAACATGACCAACGATATTCCAAGGTGAGATAAGCACCCAAAGGTTTAAGCCGAGGTCACAACTCTCGATCGCATGTAGAGCAGACAGAGGGAACTCATGCAAGGGTTATCTCCCAAAGCTCCTGAAACGAATCATGTCCATCAATATAGGTAGAGGACGCATGTCAGTAGATCCTACAGTTTGGTGGTACAACACTCTGGAGGAATTTGGTCGAGAAAGTGTTTAGGTTCACGAAGTCCCAGAGATCCAAAGTAAACCTGGACCATTGGATCCACGAAACACGTGTCAGACGATCCCCATGTTCGAAAATCTCATACTTCGGAGGAAGTAGAGAAGATACGCTAAAGGTTACCAGTCGCCCGAAGCTCCAAAGAGTCGGAGTTAATCCAAGCCATTGATCATGCTGGACACATGGAAGCCATCTAGCAGTTTGACGATTTGATACTCCAGGAGAACTATGAAGATGTGACCTAAAGAGCTCCGAAGTGGATCTTGTTAGAGATAAAAAAAATCACTAGTATTTTTGGAGTGTTTTCTCAACTTTTATTTAAAACGCTCATTTCTAAAATTTTCTAGCCAATGTTTTATCTCAAAATCCCCATTAAGTTCCCATTGATTATGATTATTTTAGACCCTTGTGACACTATCTTTGACCTTCATTCCAAAATATGGTTAGTATTGCCTAGAAACTTAGTTTTAGTGGCTTTTATATTGGCAAACAATACTATGCATTTGGTTTTAAAGTGGTGGGTACTTGAAGTGATCCTAAAACCTAAGCCATATCACACCAAACTACATGCCTAATTCTTATGCCAATTTGTCAAGCTAAGCTATGAGTAAAGTAACTACTAAAGTCAAAATCCAGTCCACATGTCAAATTGACATACAAAGCCAAGATTATTGATCAAATCACTCAACATGCCAAGTCAACGAGTCAAGCCACGAGTTATGCCATATTTCAAGACATCAAATCCAAGCGCCAAGCTCTATAGTCCATTCATTTCATCAACATGTCAAACTAAGCCTAGCCTTCGGTTTTTTTTGGTTTTTCGCAAAATTTTGGTTGAGCCCACAGGCTATTTGTCATATCGAGCCAATTCTTATGCCAAATTGACACATTATGCAGATCCACGAGTTAAGATATATGCTCAGGCCACTAGCTAAGTCTGAGTCATCACATAAATCAAGCCATAGGCTAAGTTACAAATTAAGCCATATGTAATCAAAGCCCAACATTTAGTGCTGAGCTCCATAAGAATAAAACACAGAGACACATGTTAGGTTGACAAGCCAGGTGCAAGCGCCGAGTCCAGTTATTCAATTGCAGGGTATCTATGTTTGCAGGCTATCTGGATATCGTGTCCTCTACATATGCTCGAAATGTTAATTGCTGGCTCTAAAAAATGAAAGGTCATGCACTTATACGTTTCTGAACCACTGAATCACTGAACAAATGTTAATTTTTATTTGTGTTTTTCTTTGGATCAAACCATTCAATGGATACATATGACATTCAATGGATACATATAATGAAAACCACTTTCGAAGGTGCTTGCAGAAGTTATAATGAGGAAATCTCGGCTTCTGGGCATCCGATCTCAAGTGCTTTGGCTCTAGGGTTCTGTCTGTTCTTCCAAACCAGTTAGACAACCACCTACATCAAGTTCTGACGAACATCAAGAATCCCCAAAGGTTGATGAAGCTGAAAACTGTGTATAGAAGTGCTCACTTACGATCTGGTCCAAATAAGGGCGTGATGCATGTAGTTTTGATATTCAAATCTCGGGTTTCTGATTGTATTATTGAAAGTACAGTGTAGCCTTCGAATTTCATTAAAATATGGAACATCTTCATCTCTATTATTGAAATTAATTATTCCACTAACTTTCAGATATAAGCAGAGAGTTGTGATATCTAGATATGTTCATCTACTTTTTGATGCATCAAATTTTATAAACATCTATGCACAAAATCATCCTCATTATGCCAAAGGGGTTCATCTGACTATCTATGAGACAGGGCAAGAAATGTTCTGTAGAAGTTGTGCGCATTGATGAAAGGAGAGTGGGTTAAAGGGTTATGACCACAGAGCAGTGTTCATGAAGTGCAGAGTGCAAAACCCTTTAAATTTCATATCATTGCAGTGTTATCCGATGATGGCTCACTATTGTTCCTTGAGCTTCAACTACACACTGTGTACAAATCTATAGATCAAGCATCAGTTCATTCAACAACTAGTGTATCGGCAGGAAAATGGATTTCCATCACAGCAAGTTGAGAATACAGTCTTTGATCAACAACTCACACAAGCTTTTGTGATTTTGTAACAACAACACTATCAACAATGGATAGAATCACTTTAATAGGAACCCTGCATCTTTGAAGTACCTCACATTTCAGGGTATGAATGCATTCAGTCATAAAACACTTTGACTGTGAATGGAGTCTATAGGAAAGAAATATCAATGAGGAAGGATTTATGCCTTGAGCTGTAAAAGGCTGGGAGAAAATGCATTTTTTTTTTTAAAACATAGCTTTCGATGGCTTAGACAGACTTTCACAGTTGTCCTTAGCCACCGAATGTAGAGCTTTCGGTGGCTTAATCATTCTAAATTTTGATCCCAAGCCATCGAAAGCACAGACACGGGTAGAATGCCAATATTTTTGCTCAGACCAAATGTTTTTGCTGCTAAATCATCTCAACAAGGTTCTAAATGAATTATAAAATTAAAAGGGATAGAGATCACTCTCTCTTTTAAGTTTTGAAGCCGATACAAAGGAGATAAGGGTTGAAAAGTTTTTTCTATTTTTAGTTAAAGATATGCCCATGTGTCATAATAGAATCTGGAGCAGCCTTGTCATCATTCAGAAGACTTATGCAGCTGTCAAAGACTTCAGATTTAGATAATGATTTGATTCCTTTTATATAGGATCTATTCCTATTGTTTTGTAACTAGTTTGATATTACTATTTTTAGTATAATTCGATCCTCTTCTATAGGATCTGAGTTCTTGATGTAAAGACTATAAGGTCTCTTGTTTTGAAGGACTATAGGGGGTTAAGTCCTTGAGGCTGATGGGTTCGACTTTGAGTTCTAAACTATATTGCTATTGTGATAATACACTTTCTTTAATATATTCAGCTTGCAAGCTTCTTTCATTGTTATTGTCAGACTTTATTTTCATCTTTGTTCTATGCCTATGAGTTGAAATTATTTCTTTGTCTCTGTTTAATGTCCTATGGTAACTGTCATCCTACCTTTGATTATTAAGCAATGATCATAATCATTCACTGCTAGTTTGTTGACCCATCATATATATTGTTTTATGTATGCTCCAGTTAATTGATTAGTTTCTTATCCATTTGATTCACAACCTATCTGAATATACAGTTTGAATATACCTAGACTGTCTTGAGGATACAATATAGTGAGTTAGATATTCATCTTGATCCAACCCCACAACCATTATTGAGTGAATCATTACAAGAACAGTTAAGTTACTAGGCATCTCTGAGATAGAACCTAGGAGAGTTTCCTGGAGTGATAATAGATCCTGACCACTCGTTCCAGAAGAAATTTGGACTGTTGGATCTAGCTTATGTCACTCCAGAGATTCGACACTCTGGTGGTTAGCACAAGTCAGTGTTAATGTTTATGCCATTATTATAGTTCTTTGCATTTCAATAGATAAGAGCATCATAATAACAAGATCACTTAGAAATACACATTCACAAGAGACACAACATTTATCCTGGGAAACCCTCTAGGGGATGAAAACCCAGCAAAACTTCCTTATCATAAATATCTTAAACAATGTTCAAGAGATAACTCAAACCAATACAGAAAGTCCTCCCCAAGAGATGCGCCACTCTTCTCCCTCTCTCCAACTGGTAATTACAGCTTGCCTCATAAGAGAATGAGCAAGTGAGTTGTGTGTTAAAGTGAGGCGCTAGCCTCTTATATATACAAGACTGGCACGTGTGAAAGGGTTTCACTGGCAGGTCCAACCTCTCACTCTGGGTGGGTAAACCCACCTTTAAATTAATTATGGGTCTCAATAATAACTGTTAGGGCCGACTTCTTATTATGCCTATTATAATTGTCCGATGACCAATCCGCAAAAGGGGATTTGGTCCTAATACAATTACCGACATGATTAATCCACAATGGGGATTAATATAATGAATAAAATAACAATAATAATAAGAATACTCTTCACAGTTACATTATTTCAACACTCCCCCTTAACAACAAGGGTCTTCTTCAATAGCATCAGGCAAGAGAGGTCTGCATCATCAATGGCATCTGGAGGACAGTATTGTCAATATCATCTTGAAACATTGGCTAGCATATTTACGAGTCATCGAAAGTTTTCTTCATTAGCAGCATCATCATTCTCGAAAGAATTCTATCATCATCTGCATCAAGTATGTATCAGTAAAAATGATACCTCATCACAACACTAGGTTGGCACATCACAGTACTACACTGGCTCAATGTCACAACGGTTAAGCTAGTATCTCAGTGTCAGTCACATCTTGCTTTACGTCTAACAACTAGGTCAGAAGCAAGGAACATCATCATCTCACTTTACGTCTAAAAACTAGGTCAAAAGCGAGGAATCACAACGTCATGCTTTATGTCTAACAACTAGGTCAAAAGCATGACTCATCTTGCTTTACGTCTAACAACGAGGTCAAAAGAAAGGAACACATCAATATCTCACTTTTACGTCTAACAACGAGGTCAGAAGCGAGGAATCATCTTGCTTTACGTCTAACAACTAGGTCAGAAGCAAGGAATCAACAATGTCATGCTTTACGTCTAACAACTAGGTCAGAAGCATGACTCATCTTGCTTTACGTCTAACAATGAGGTCTAAAGCAAGGATCACATGGCATCATGCTTTACGTCTAAAAATGAGGTCAGAAGCATGGCACATCTTGCTTTACGTCTAACAACAAGGTCAGAAGCAAGGATCACATGGAATCATGCTTTACGTCTAACAGCAAGGTCGGAAGCATGACTCATCTTGCTTTACATCTAACAGCGAGGTCAGAAGCATGACTCATCTTTCTTTACGTCTAACAACTAGGTCAGAAGCAAGGATCACACAACGTCATGATTTACGTCTAACAACGAGGTCAGAAGCATGACTCATCTTGCTTTACGTCTAACAACGAGGTCAGAAGTAAGGAATACATCTACTCCCCCTTTCAGGGAGGGTCCTTTCGGACTATACCAAGCTTATCTCGAAAGTGTTCAAACTTTACACGAGATAGAGGCTTAGTCAACATGTTAGCAACTTGTTCATCCGTGCTAATGTACTGGAGCTTCAAGGCTCCTCTCTGTACCATGTCGCAGATGAAATGATAACGAATCTCTATGTGCTTCAACCTGTCATGCAACATAGGATTCTCTGTCATTTTAATGCAGCTTTGATTGTCACATAGAATCACGGTTGCTCCAAATCAAATAGGCATGTCAGCAACTTTCGAAGCCATATAGCTTCGCAGCTAGCAGAACATGCAGCAATGTACTCTGCTTCCGCTGTGCTGAGAGAAATACTAGATTGCTTCCTACTTTGCCATGAGATCATAGCTGATCCCAAGATGAAACAACATCTGGAAGTGCTTTTTCTGTCAACAACACTTCCATCCCAATCTGCATCAGTATATCCACTCAATGTGAAGTCATGATCTCCATCATAGATGATACCATAATCCATTGTACCTTTAAGGTACCTCATCACATGTTTTGCAGCCACAAGATGAACACATCTGGGATCTACCAAAAACTGACTCAAGGTGTTCACTACAAAATAGATGTTTGGTCTGGTGTTCGTCAGGTACATCAACGATCCAATAATCTGTTTGTACAGTGTGGCATCTATCAAATCTGACGAAGTATCAACCAACAGCTTCAACTTTGCTTCCATGGGTGTATTCATGGACTTGCATTCTAGCATGTTGAATCTTTTTAATATTTCAACCATGTACTTCCCTTGATTAAGGAAGATCCTTTCTGTACTCTACCATACCTCAAGACCTAAGAAGTAATGCATTAGGCCAAGGTCTTTCATTTCAAATTCTGCGGCAAGTCTCTGTTTACATTCAGCGATGAGTTTTTCTTCTCCAGTTAAGAATAAGTCATCCACATACAGTAATAGTATTACTCGTTCATTATCCATGATATTGAATTAGAGATTTGAATCTGCTTTACTCTTGGTAAAGCCTAAGCTCCTCAAGAAATTTTCTATACGGCCATACCAAGCTCTGGGAGCTTGCTTCAATCCGTATAAGGCTTTCTTCAATCGGTAGACATGAGACTTCGTATCTTCAACCTCAAATCCTTGGGGTTGCTCTATATACACTTCCTCTTCGATAACACCATTCAAGAAAGCTTTATTTACGTCCATCTGGTGCAACTTCCATTTCATATTGGCAGCAAGAGATATAATGGTCTTGATCGAAGTGTATCTGGCCACATGAGCGAATGTCTCTTCATAGTCAATGCCTTCCTTCTAGGAAAAGCCACAAGCGACAAATATTTCTTTATACTTCTCAATACTTCCATTAGCAGCATGTTTTATTTTGAAGAGCCATCTGTAGGATACCCCATCTTTATTTTTCGATCTGGGAACTATTTCCCATACTTCATTCTTCATTATGGATTGGTATTCCTCTATCATGGCATCTGCCCATTCTTTTCTCTGAATGGCCTCTTCAAAGCATGTAGGTTCTTCATCAAGTAGATTGTACATCAAAGTCGTGTAACTGGAGAATGGCTTTGGTCTTTTCACTTGTCTCGTGGTTCCTTCTGGAACACCATACTTCTCTCGTGGTTATGTCGTAGTCTTCAAGAGTCTCCTCATCAGGGAAATTTATGACCTCCCTTACAGGTTCCTAGCTCTGGGAAATTCCGTCACAGATTCTGCAATCTTGGGATTTACAAGTTCCTCTTAATATACTTCTTCAAGCTGGCATCTTCTTGATTTCTTAAGTGCTGCTTCTTCATCAAAGGTCACGTCCCTGCTGATCTCAATATGGCTGTGACCAGGTATGTAGATTCTGAAGGCCTTGGATACCTCACAGTATCCCACAAATATTCCCTTCTTTCCGAAGGGTTCCATCTTGTTTATTTTCCCTTTTGGTATATGAATAAACATTGGACAGCCAAATATTTTGAGATGGCTTACCTCTGGCTTCTTTCCGGTGAACATCTCTTCCAGTGTCTTGAGCCCAAGTGCACTATGGGATAATCGGTTCTGCACATAAACAACTGCCATCGCTTCTTCTTCCCATAAGCACATAGGAATATCTTGATCTTCACATCTTCCAGCATGGTTCTGTTCTTCCATTCAGCTACACTATTTTGTTGAGGATCTTGATCCGAACATCTTTGCAGAAGTTCATGAATTCTTTTGAGGTATATTTTCCTCCATTATCTGACCCGAGTATCTTAATCTTCCTTACAGAAGGGTTCTCTTATCAAGGCTTTGAATTCCTTGATCTTGTTGAATACTTCAAATATATCCAGGTCTTTTACAAGAATAATCATTAATGAACGATACATAGTATACATACCCATTAATGGAGGATGATCGCACTGGGCCACACACATATGAATGGATGAGTTTTGGGACTCCTTCTGTCTTTTTTGCCCCTCTTTGGAAAAGGGTTCTTGATATTCTTCCCTTGCGCACATCCATCGCATACGCCTTCATGGTCACCTTTGAGTTCTGGTAAACCTATGATAGCTTTGCATATGTATGGTAGCGCCTTGTAGTTGATGTGAGCTAATCTTCTAGAGTTCACACATGGATTCTTCAATAGCGTGGGTCATGGCAACTTTTGAGTGACCCACCTTCTTCTTTTCCACTGATGATTGCTTCATTTATGATTTCTTCTTTAGCACGTTGCCTTCTGCAACCTTCTCTATAGCTTCCTCATGTAACCTGGAGCAAGGTCAACAAAACAACAAGAAAGAATAATATCCTTCTTCATAATATAGAGCAATAGCATGAACAATCATCACAGTAGCTCCTTTAGAACTTATTACTTATAATTTAGCAAAGATTAAAGGTAAGGAATACAATACGAAATGAGGTCAACACTCTCTTAGTGTTGTGACCAAGCATTCTTTCATGGCAATCTGAAAATAACACACGAGGTTTCTCCTAGAGGAGGTGTTAGTCATATCAGACAAATAATTCTCATGTGCTTGTCATGTGTATCTTTGAATATTGATTAATCAAACCTGGAGCCTTGTCCTCAAGAATGAGTGCTTGCTTTTCTTCCAGGTCTCCTTCACTCAAGTGACGAGTACTTTCTTCAACCTGTCTGTTGTACTAAGACAATATGCTATCTTGGCAAAAGGTTAGGTTAGAGGATAAGCTCTATGATCAACTTTCATTTCTTCTAATAATTTGATCATAACTTCAACATGCAACACTGATAATGTCATGACAAATAGATGTATATCAGAATAATTACACCTGAGTTGCATCATTCCTCTAAATGTGTTGGATCTTGAGATACTTCTGGATCTACGGAAAAAGATCCCTTCTCCTGCAAATACTCTTTAGGGTTTAACCATTAACCATATGTGAGTACATACCTCAGATAGCATTTGTAGGCAGTGGAGACATCTGGTAGCAGCGGTAATCATTACCAAAAACTTCAAGAGTGATTGCAGCTAGTTCTACGGCTACAACTACAACTGGTACCGCAACTGCAGCTAGTTCTGAGACTGCAACTGCAACTACAACTTAGGGTTTTATGAGGAAACCCTAATTTTTCAAACTTCGAATTTTGAAATTCTGATCTAGGGGATAGATGCACTGGGCTAAGGCGAGTTAGCTGGTGCAGTCGAAATTTTGAAAATCCAACTTTCACCCCCTCAAACTTGATCTGCGGATTTCTGGACTAGTGCTTCTGGTTTTCTGGTACTTCTGGTACTTCTGGTACACTGGTTTTCTGGTACTTTATGAAACTAAGGTTTCACTTTCCGAGAGATCTAGCCATTGAAAAGGTGCGCTCTAAGTGCCAAAATGATCCTTGGGGGAGGTCGCAACTTTCTAGGTGGTTAGGGAGCTGAAAAGATTCACTTTTGCAAAACCCTAATTTTTGGGTACGGTAACAATGACGTTTTTCCTCTTGCGAAATGTGCTTCCTTCAGGTTGGCTCTAATACCATGTTAATGTTTATGCCATTATTATAGTTCTTTGCATTTCAATAGATAAGAGCATCATAAGAACGAGATCACTGAGAAATACACATTCACAAGAGACACATCATTTATCCTGGGAAACCCTCTAGGGTAAGAAAACCCAACAAAACTTCCTTATCATAAATAGCTTAAACAATGTTCAAGAGATAACTCAAACCAATACAAAAAGTCCTCCCCAAGAGATATGCCACTCTTCTCCCTCTCTCCAACTAGTAATTACAGCTTGCCTCATAAGAGAATGAGCAATTGAGTTGTGTGTTAAAGTGAGGCACTAGCCTCCTATATATACAAGACTGGCAGGTGTGAAAGGGTTTCACTGGTAGGGATGACCTCTCACTCTGGGTGGGTAAACCCACCTTTAAATTAATTATGGGTCTCAATAATAACTGTTGGGGCCGACTTCTTATTCTACCTATTATAATTGTCTAATGACCAATCCGCAAAAGGGGATTTGGTCCTAATACAATTACCGACATGATTAATCCACAATGGGGATTAATCTAATGAAAAAAGTAACAATAATAATAAGAATACTCTTCACAGTTACATTATTTCAACAATTATCAGATGGGAACTCTCGAAGCATGGATTTCCGGAGAGGATCTTGGTCATTGATTTGCCAAGGTCTGAGAGCTGTTGGATCTATGTATTGTGATTTAGAATGGTGGAAGACTCTAAAGCCCATAGTATCGAAGTAATTGTGGACCGTTGATCTAAAATCAACAAGGATGGTTGATCTATTCGCCTATTCACCCGTTCGTCTATTCCAAGGAAGAGAGGTCTTAACGCATTGAAATTCCCGAAGCCCAAAGCCTCAAAGCATCTGGTTCTTGGCCCTTGGTCATATGAAGGTTTTAACGTTAATTTTTTTTCGATAAAAAGAAAGCCCCATAGCGGTTGTTTTTCACCATTGAAGGGTTACAATCGATAAATAACGCAACTCGTAGCTCTAACTCTGTAGTCTTTTGTGCTTAGATAATCAGATCTAGCAAGATCATTACCAGGAAACAAGAAATTTCCTACAGATCGAGCTTGAAACTTTGCTATGTATTTGGACCTGGTTTTATGTGTAGGAAATAGGAAGAGGACCTGTTTGTTTGATCCAAGCGATATCAAAGGTATTTTCATCCCTGAGAAAAAGAACGAACAATACTAACAGTTTGTCTTCTATTCTATTTATTTTTTTTAAATGGCCACCTTTAACCATTTAGGACCAAGACAAGGGCCATTTCTTCTTGGAAAAAACTATGAATTTTGGTCTCTCGGAGTGAGACCCTTCTTACAAGCACAAGATTTCTAGGATCCATTGTAGATATGTGGAACTAGATCCAACAGATCTAGCTACCATGAACAATCAAGAGAGAAATGCTTAGGAAGAATAGAGGAAAAGAGAGAATAAGGCCAAATTTTGGATTCAAAACTCAGTGGATGACTCAATTTTATAAAAAATCACAATTGTTGTTACCTTGAAATAGGCTCGGAACATTCTCAGTACAACCTACCAAGGAAATGACAAGGTCAAAATAGTCAAGTTACAGACCTTGAGGACACATTTTGAAACCTTAAAAATGACAGCGTCCAAAAATGCTGATCAATTTATGATCAGAGTCATGGGAATTTTAAACCAGATCAGGTTGACTGGTGAAGGCATCCCTGATCAAAGGATTGTTGAGAAATTCCTTAGAAGTCTTCCAAAAAAATTTGAGATGGTTGTTACAACCATCCTTGAATCTAAGGATATATCAAAGTTTTCAACAAATGAACTCGTGGGGTCTCTGTTGTCACATGAGACCAGAATGCATATATAATATGAGTCAATAGAAAATGCCTTCAAGAATAAATTCTCCTTCAGTAGGGGTAGAGGTAGAGGCAGAGGCAGAGGTCACATAGGAAGAGGGAGAAGTCCAAGAAACAATCACTCAGGTGAAGGTCACAAACATCAAAATCAGAATCAAAATTTTCAGCCTCAAAGAGGCAGAGGGAGGAGATCAAATGACAAAGCAAGCATACAATGTTATTACTGCAAAAAGTATGGGAACTATGAATATGAATGCAGGAAGAAGCAAGTAGATCAAAATTCAGGCATAGCCCATGTCTCAAATCATGAAGGATACACCTTAGATGGGATGTTTTTCTCATGTCACAAAACTAAAGAACAACACAAGGACCTTTGGTTGTTGGACAGTGGATGGAGCAATCACATGACAAGTAACAAAGATTTACTTTCTTGAGTTTATTCTTCTATTTCATCTGATATTACACTTGGAGATGACTCTTTAGTCAAATTTCAAGGCAGAGGAACTGTACCTATTCTCACTAAACAAGATGTAAAGAAAGACATAAATGATGTCTATCATGTTCCATATATGAAACATAATCTGTTAAGTGTAGGACAACTAGTTGAAAATGTCTATAAGGTACTTTTTGAAGGAGCATCATGTAAGATATATGACAAACCTCCCAGCAGAAAATTGGTTTATGAAATCCACATGACTAGAAATAGAATGTTTCCCCTGACCCTTAGAACTGCAAATTTGACCCAATCTTATGCACAAAGTGCATCCACCCCGAATGAAACTATGATTTGGTATGCAAGATTTTGACATCTTCCCTTTCAGATTCGAAGCTTTCTACAAAATCACTCCATGGTCAAAGTTCTACCTATCTTCAAAGAGAAAAGTCTCCCATATGAGTCTTGCATTCTTGGGAAACATAAGAGAAAAATATTTCCACAGTCCTCCACTCAAGACAAACAACACTTAGAGCTAGTTCACACTGACCTATGTGGACCAATGCAAACAAATTCATTAGGTGATAGGTTTTAGTTTCTAACATTTATTGATGATTTTAGCAGGAAAATATAGATCTATTTCCTCAGACACAAGTCTGGAACCTTTGAAAAATTCCAAGAGTTCAAGGCTAAAGCTGAAAAACAGAGTGGGAAATATGTGAAGATTCTCAGTTCAGATGGAGGAGGAGAATATTGTTCAACAAAATTTGCAAATTTCTACAAATCATAAGGCATACTCATGCAAACCATAACCATGTATACTCCACAGAAAAATGGAGTGGCTTAGAGGAAAAATCAGACTATAATGAACATGGCAAGGAGCCTTCTCAGAGAGAAATGTCTCTCAAATTTATTTTGGGATGAAGTTGTAGCATGTTCAATTTATCTTCTGAATATATCCCCAACCACTAGTGTCAAGATGAAAGTCCCTCAAGAAGAATGGAGTGGGACAAAACTGAATGTTGTTCATCTTAGGACATTTGGATGCATTGCATTCACTCACATACCTTCCAAATTGAGGAATAAACTTTATGATCCAAGTGAGAAATGCATTTTTGTTGGATACAGTGAGACATATAAAGCCTACAGACTTTACAATCTAATTTGAAAGAAACTAATTCTCAACAGAGATGTCAAATTTTTTGAAAATTAGTTATTGAAATTTTTCAGTGCATGTCCCTGACAAGGTCCGAGTATAGCAAGTTGGGTCTCAAGCTTGTCTCTATTTAAGACAATCACTCTTGCACACCCAAGAAACCCTCAATGGCGGAAGAAAAGAAAAACGACGGAGTAGACGATCCTATCAGTCTGTTGCTTGAGCAAGCTCTCACGCGACAGAGGGACGAAATGATGGAGAATTTTTCCCACATCCTTCAACACCTGCCAATAGCATTAGGTGCATCTTCATCAAGTGGCCACTTTGGAGGCACCTCACCTTTCAAGGTACAGGTTAATTTTGATATTCTCGTATTTGAAGGTCAAATAGATGCAGATGCCCTAGATAAATGGTTAAACCTGCTAGAAGGTTATTTCTCTGTTCATAATTTTTCAGACAAGGAAAAGATCACCTTCGCGCTCCTTAAGGATCTCCTCCATGTCAAACATTGGTGGGAAACTTACTGGGAGCAGAGTTCCACAGAGGAGTCTGTAATATATGGGGTCGAGCCCACTTGGGATTTTTTTTTGGATGCGGTAAAGGAACAGTACTACCCTGTTGGCAACTATGAGGACCAATACATGAGATGGACCACACTGTGGCAAGAAAGGGGCCAATCAGTTCCAGAGTTCACCAATAGCTTCCATACCTTGCACACGAAGCTATGTATCAAAGACTCCGAGCGACATTTGGTTCTGAAATACCGTGGGGCTCTACATAGATACATCCAAACTGAAATGGATTTTTTGGACATCTCATCACTCGGTGTTGCCTATCGATATGCTGTTAAAATTGAGTAGAAATTTAAGCACCAGAAAAAATGGGATTTCGGGTCTACAAATCCATAACAACCAAATTATGACAAACACAGCCCTAACAAACAGTCTCTCGAAAACTAGTCCAAGCCACAGGAAAAGAAGGGTCGCGGGAAGACAAAGAAGGACACCGGAAAATGGTGTGATTTCCACAAAAGCCCTTGGAACAACATCGATGAATGTCACTCAAAACAGTCATTGGTGGCCGAGATCAAAGACAACGAGCCAAACCCTGATTTAGAATCTTATTATGAAAATAATGGTAAAAGACAGATCATCGACGCAGACCCCACTGCTATTGTCGTGACTGCAACAATTCAACCAGAAGAACCAACAGATCGTGAAGAAGGGGAGCACCTTTTTCATTCACAGATGTGGGTGAAGGGGACCCCGCTGCATTTTATTGTTGATAGCGGAAGCTAGAAGAACCTCATCTCAACAGAGGTCGTCAAACAGTTGGGCTTGTCGACAACACCACACCCACAACCATACAACATTGGGTGGCTTCGCCAAGGATGAGATCTTCGTATCAGCCAACAGTGTCGAATATCATATGGCATCCAACCCTTCAAGGATGAGGTATTATGTGATGTTTCCCCACTCGATGTCTGTGATGTGCTCTTGGGCCAACCATATATGTGGAGACGCCATGTTGTTTATGAGTCTCGACCCCGTAGTGTCATTGTTACTTTGGGGGGTCATCTCTATAGAATACCAGAGGTAGTTCCAACTACTGTTCCACCTAAAAAGTGCTGCAAGGTAGTATCTCATATTGCAAAATTCAGCTTCTTCACAATCTGTTCAAAAGGAGAAAAAAAGGACACTGCAACCACTACAGCCTTGCCCCAAGCACTTTCTATCCAACAGAAGCATGTCGACAAGGCTGTAACAAAGTGAAAAGATTCCTTCTACACATCATCCTCAAATGTATCTCGACTTGTTGAGCAGCCTGAACCAAAATAGGTTCGTGACAGATTTCCACAAGCTAAGCAGCGCGACGTCTCCAGCAAGACAAGCAGCTCACCAAGATGCAGATTCAACAAATGCTTTTCCCTCCCCCCCGGGAGCTCAACACAATGGAGACCATTGCTTCCTAAGGAGGGAGGATTTATCCAAGTGGATATCGGTAGCCACCCACCTTTTCCAAATGGCTCAAAACAGTTTTCTAGCAATTTTGGCAATTTACTATTTTTAGCAGGTTTTAACTTCCGGGGCCATTTTGAGGGTCCAAATGAAGGTTTTTCTAGATCGAGGATTTCAATGATAGCCGAATGAATGATTGATCCCCCAAAATTAATCTCCTCGATGATACCTTTCCAATGAGCTATCACACGCCTAAAATGGAGATCGTATGCAAAAGTTACGACCCCGAGAAGTTGATGTACTCACTTACCTAAACGGGGCCCACATGAATTTTGGTGCTTCATCTCCTAGGGTTATGTTTTTGGATGTCTAGGACTTTTGGCATTCCCATTTATTGTAAAAAGGCCTTCAGAGCCTTGATGTACTCACTTACCTAAACGGGGCCCACATGAATTTTGGTGCTTCATCTCCTAGGGTTATGTTTTTGGATGTCTAGGACTTTTGGCATTCCCATTTATTGTAAAAAGGCCTTCAGAGCCTCATTGTAATCATCTTCTTGTGAATGCAAGTAGCCGTCACATCTCTTCTCAGAGATAAGCTGCCACCATTCTAGCGAGTCTTTCACTCTGTATTTTTATAGTCTCTATACATTTATTTCATTAATAGAAATCGTGTATTACTGTATATCTGTGTTTATGGTTGCATCTCTTACACATTTCTGTTATATTATTGAATATCTGCGATATCTCTATGCATTTCCTTATTATATCTCCACTCTCATTTCGTGCCGAAAATAATCTGGATCAGCAATCCTACTCGTGACACCTTGGGTGAGGGTTGAATTCAGGTGAATTAATAGTTCAAATTTAGTTATCTCTTTACTTTCCATTTTAAAATTTCCATAAAAAAAAATATTCAACGAAAAAGAAAAGAGAAAAGGATTAAAGTGGACTTCCCTGACAACATTCATATTATGGTTCTCTTGGTGTACCCACTTGTGTTCATAACTACACTATTACAAAAAGAAACATTGAGAAAGAAAACTAAAGGAAACCTACTCTAACTACTAAACAAATCAAAATACTAAGTGAAGTCATGCTTACAATGTAGCCATTGGAGTAACTCCAATCATGCAATGAAAACAAAATCAAATATTAGCAACAAGAATGGTATTATATCAAAATATGAAAAAAATGCATCATATTTATCTTTATCATCATCATTTAAAAACATCGCAAGCATGATCTTACCATTCCCTTGAAAAATCTTTTTGTATGAATCCTCCAACCATTCTGCAATTTTGTCATTATATGGGTCACGAAAACATGAAAAAATGAGATTGTGAAGCTTGTGAGAGTTATGGGGACCTGACATAACCATCGACCTAGATTGAAGTGCCCCATCCGCTGAGGGCACTTCGGGCAGTTTGGTTGAAAGAGGCAGTTTGGTTGAAATGTTTGTTTGGTGAGTTTGGAAGGATGCAATACAAAGTAAAGTTACTTTGTGATAGTCAAAGTGCTATTCACTTGGCTAAGAATCCAACCTACCACAGTAAAACAAAACATATACCTATCAAGTACCATTTTGTAAGACAGTTCATCGATGAACGTGGAGTCTCTCTTGAGAAAGTGCATAGAAAAGAGAATTGCGCAGACATGTTCACAAAACCAGTACTGTTAGAGAAGCTACAATGGTGCTTGGCTTCTCTTGGCTTGCAGAAAAGGTGATGAACAAAAGAAGGAGAAAGGTATCAAGTTAATTGTTTTCAAGGTGGAGATTGTTGGAAACTGGTGACAATGAATTCCTCCAGGATTAGGATTTCAGATCCTATAATCCAGCGTTGGTTGTAACCAATAAGACCAAGTTAGAATATGGATGAGATTGTATTTAATAATCAGTTTCTTGTGTAAATGTATATAAATTTATGATAGCCCGTAGAGGCAGGCAGGAGTGTGAGTGAGCTGTTGTAATCTCCATGATCTAAATAATAAGACAACCGATGCCTTTTCTTGGTGGACGTAGCCCAATTTTTGAGTGAACCATGTAAATCTTTGTGTCTTTTAATTCTGCGTGACTATGCCTAGCTTATGATATTTGTGACATGCAAGAGTATCATAAATCTTTGCGATGTTGCTCTTCAAGTTCATCGTAAAAGAATTGAACTCAAAACCGATATCTTCAATTGTAAAAGTCAAGTGAAATCCGCATACTCTCTTTATTAAATGATGTAAAAAAAAATTAGTAAAAAACAATGGTGACATTTGTAAATTTTCATAAAAAAACAACAAATGTGATATGCAAAGTAATTTTCATAATCTTAATTTAAATTTAAAGATTCTAAGTTTTGACTCTTCTCCGCAACCAGTAAAAACCTAGAACAAGTTTCTCCCATCTTCTAATCTTCTTCTTCGTATTAAGAAGATTACCTCTAAGATCAACAAATAGGGCATCGATTACATTATCGGCTGCCACACCATACTTTCTCGAGTAAATCAAATCCTCCCCTGTTGAAATGGCCATGGGTGCCAATAGTGGGGTAGACTCCTACGGAGAATCCACAGATTGTACTCTTTTGTGCGAGGGTAGATTATATTTGGAAGACTCCTAAGGAGAATCCATTTTAAATTTTCCAATTGCAGCAGTGTTGTATATATTTTTTTGAATTAGACTCGGGATTGTATCAATCTCCCTTTCAAAATATAATTTAAAACACAAAATTTATTTACATTTTTCTCACAAATTTTGAAGATTAATTAATATATATATATATATATATATATATATATATATATATATATATATATATATATATATATATATATATATATATATATAT
>ML785002.1:356328-367174 GCA_009831015.1 Picea engelmannii
GAATGCTCTTATGCTTTATTGAAGAAGTGATATTAGTCCTTTGTCTTTATTAAGCCATCATTGACTTCGTCAATAATAGCATTGATCATTTGCTCATATATATGATAAAGATAGTCATTTATATCTTGAAGTACTAACCCACTACAAGCACATACTCTAGTTTTCTTGTCTTGTCTCGCAAACAGGTGCCATTCAATGGAAAGATTCTTCTTGACTGTCTTACTTGGGAAGCAATCTGTGAAAGGGAAACTTCATTGACTTGGTCCATCACCCTTTAGCCTTTCGTTAATCCAGATTGCCTAGGGACGTCTCCCTTGGACTAGCCCTCCTAAATAGAAAGAGCCCCCCGTCGAGGTGACAGTGGGTGGGGAAGCTCCTGTTACGCCGGTTTCAAGCCCTGACTCAAGCTTTTTTTACCTTTCCTACAAACCGTGCGATAACAGGGCTCACGCCAATTTACAATTACATCAATCTTGAAAGGATCAATTTTTTATTTTCCTCCTCCTACAATATGACCTAAGTACACTAGTGCCGTATTACCAAATTCACATTTGGACAATTTTACATACAACTTTTCCCTTTGCAAAGTATCAAATATTTTCTTTACATGCCTCACATGTTCATACCAAGTCCCGCTAAATATAAGAATGTCGTCTCTTCTCTGGATGTAGTTTCTAATAGTGTTCATCATCGTGACCACTTTTTCTTGCAATGAGTGCAAGATGAATTTCCTTCTCTCTTGACAGTGGAGGTCATCTTTTCCTTTATTTTAAACTTCTTAAATGGCTTATATGGGAGATTGGAAGGTTTCTTTGTGGAATATTCTTGAACATGATTTCCCCTGTTCTCAAGGTGAGTGGATTTCACACAAAATTCGTCAAGACTGGTGGGGTTAAACAATAGAAAAGTATGATGAATATAACTATGAAGTGCACTAATATACTTCATTAAAGTTTTGTAAGAATCCAAAGGAATGTTTAATGCAAGAATTTTCTTCCTAAATTCTTCCGAGAAACTTTGTACAGTTTGACCTTTACTTTGTCTTAAATTTTTCCATTCCATCATTGCTTTATGTAAATAACCCAATGGATAAAATTGCTTCCTTATCACTGATTTAAATTTTGACCATGAGGAAAGAATATTGCCACACTTACTTATGTCCTGAAGTTTGATCTCATACTATACGAGAGTGATGCCTTCCAACCAAAGAGAAGTCAGTTGCACTTTAAATTCCTCTTCATCAATCTGTTGAGCACAACAATATACTTCTACCTGTCGGATCCAATTATCTAGCTTTTTAGGATTAACATCTCCATTAAACATAGGTAAAGAAAATTTTACATCAATATTTGATAATGGTTTCTTAAAAGAGGATTTATAGCTAGAATGATGAGAATGATGAGAATGCTGACATGAAGAAGAATTAGAACTTGATGGTGAAGATGGAGGCTCAGGAGGGTCTCCTCTAACCCCTTGATTTACCAAAGCATTATCATCATCTTGTGCTTCCTTTTTCTTTCCTTTCTTCTTGATCCTCTTCTCATAGTCTCCATACATATTTTCAACCATTTCTGACATGCGATAAAAGACCATATTGAAGTTTTTCTCTTCTTCATCACGCTTGTCCTCTTCTGTCATTTTCTTCCTTTGGCATGTAGGGCCAAATTCAAGAATGAAAGTCTTAAGAGTTCATTCACCCTGCTTAGGCTTGGCCCTAGTAAGCATTCACACTCAACAATTCACATCAAAGATGACTCCTCTGATACCAACATGATCCAGAATCTTTTCATCGAAGTGACTTATAAAGAATTGTATTAAATGAGCATAAATTAAAGTGCACCATTAAAGAAGGAAAAGCTCAATAATGAAGAGACAGAAGCATCAAATATGAACACAAACACTTGATAACAGAGTTTTCGCATGGTGGACTATGTCTTCGGGTCCTGCTCTCAAATGGGTAGGCCTTTTTATTAACTCAACAAAAACAATTGGCAAAATACATAAGTATACCTCGTTCTCGAATTAAGTTGCAGAAGCTTTGATCAGATCAGAAAACAGACAACACCATTGAATTCATGGCATCAAATTTCTCAAAAATGATTGTCTCCACGCCTCAATCTGACTCTGGCACTCCCAGGCCCTTGAGAAATATCGTCTCGATTTTCGTGCCTTCTGCTTGCATTTAATTCTTTGTACTGTGTCTCGATTTTTGTGCCTGGTCATGCTTCACTCACCCTCCTCTCTCCATTTGTAGGAAGACTCAGTTTATAAGAAAAAAATGGGGTAGACTAGATAATTTAGTCCGTTGGCCCAACGGTGCAAATGTTATAGTTAAGGCATTAGTATAGGAGGAGGTCCTAGGGTCGAGCCCGTGGGACTCCCCTTTTGGGTGATTATTTTAATGTATATATATATGGAGTGGAGGTTCACCAACTTTGGAGTGTGGTTTAGATTTGTTCAAGGGTTCTGTTTGGTCGTTAGATCTGGTGGGGCTCCACCAGATTTGGCGGGTCTTCCCTTTTTTTATTTTTAAAATTCGGTTTATGAGCCCTCATTGGACATTTCCCCACTGCCACACGGCAGCCAACCATTGGGCCATGCCAACCACTTACACAGTTACCTGTCACGTCACCTATGATATCAGCTGCCACGTCACCATACGATCTGCCACATGACTGTACAGACTGCCACGTGGTGCCTTTTCATTGGTCCATGGATTGACCTAAAAATGCCAAAAACGAGTGACATGTGGGAGCCTCTAGTGTTGGCATGTCACCATGATGATGTCAACATGACATGTGTTTCCTTTTCCATGTGCCATGTACACTATACAGATGTTGACGTCATTTGTACTGATGTTGATGTCAACAGTATGGATGTTGACTCATCCCATGCTTATTGGGTTAGGTTGACCAAACTTTGACCGCAAATATATTTTGATCTGTAACCTTGTTTGATGAGTCTTTTATGTCGTTCAAAATCTTATGACACACTCTTCGTGATGATGCCACTTTCACTGAGTTTTGAGGAATTTGAATTTTTTCCCGTTCTCTATCTACTGAGGCCATTCTCAACTTCCTGAGTTGCTTCTGCGAATTCTGATTTTTCCTTAGTCTTCTCTTGATCCTTTTTGGATCAAGCAAGGAGAAAATATCATGTTTAGAAGGGTGTTACTCAAGCCAAAGAAGAGAATTGCAGAAGAAAAATTCAACACAGAATGAAAAATAAAAGGTAAGTGTTGGGATTTGATTATTGATGGAGAAGGAATGGAAAATGTCATATATAAAGAGGTGATATAAATAATTTAACATTAAAATGTGCACCCCAACTTATTAGTGGATGAAAACTTTCATGATTGTAGAAAGGACACCATGTTACTATTTCTCAACATTGTATGTTGAATTTTCAAATAGGGGATTATGAAGACCATAGTTCTTGAGGTTATAGTCCTTGAGGTCATAGCCCCCGAGGTCACAGTTCCAAAGGTCACAGTTCAATAGGTCATAATCGTCGAGGTCAAAGTTCCCTAGGTCATAGTTCCCCTTCCTGAGTTCATAGTTCCTGAGATTAAAATTTCCAAGGTCATAGTTTGTGAGGTCAAAGTTATTGAGGTCATAGTTTTGGAGGTCAAAGTTCCTGAGATCATAAGTTGTGAGGTCAAAGTGTTGAAATTACTAAGACAAATGAGAGGGGGGAGGAGGGGGGGTGAATCAGTTGTAAGAGAGCTTAAACAATTTTAAGTCTATTAAAACATTATTAATCTTTCTTCAAGTGATTCAACACTATACAACATATGGATAGTAAAAGTAAAGAGAAACAGTCACACATACAGTATACACAGAGACAGATTTTCATGAGGAAACCCATAAAGGGAGAAAACCTCTTCTTCTTAGAAATGATAGGAAGTCTTTTAAGTTCTGTACATCATCTATGATTGAGCACCAACTCAATGTGAGGCTGCTACCTCTATTTTTGCAAGCTACAACTTGTTTGAGAGAACCAACTCTCTGGTTTCTCTAGCACCCACTAGAAGGAAGCACCAACTCCCTTAATGTTCTAGCACCAACTTCCAGTTACACAAGCTCCAACCTGTATAACAGAGAACACCTGTTCTCCCTTGCACCACCTTGCCACCCTGGTTTCTTTGGCTGCAACCAGATGGAAGCTACAACTTCCCGTGTTCAAGATTCTCACTTGAACCTCTGAGGACAATAGTTCTCCCGAGCACCTCCCAACCTCCCTATAACATAAATGAACAAATAAACATTCAACTAAACAGATAAATCAATTCTTACCAATCTTTCTTTGTTCGATAAATCTGGTCATCTTCTAACTGTTCTGCAATTCATTTCTTCCTCTGTCTATTCAGCAGGTCTGCTCTGCATCAACTTCTTTTGTCATTCTGCTCAGCTTCAAGTTTTCTTCATCATCAGTTCCTCTTCCCTGAGTTTCATCTCACACTGTGCAAATTCTCCATCTCACTCTTTTCTCTCTTATTTTCCCTTTCTTACAGTTTTATTCATTTCTCATACAAAACAACCAACCCCACGCTGTCTGTCTCATTTTCTTTTATACACACCCACGGTGGTTCAAATTCCCATCTTCTTAGGCAAAAAGGAAGATAATTGTTTTAGCAACTGAAACGCCAACTAATCGGCAATCATGAGTCTGTTTCACTAACAGATTCGAAACTGAGGAGTTAACTGTGAGAGAGAACAACAACTCTCCGATCAACACTTGATCTGACGGTTCAGATTCAGTTGAGATTTCACACATCGCGATTTCGACA
This sequence comes from Picea engelmannii, assembly GCA_009831015.1. Classification (NCBI taxonomy): domain Eukaryota; kingdom Viridiplantae; phylum Streptophyta; class Pinopsida; order Pinales; family Pinaceae; genus Picea; species Picea engelmannii. The sequence goes on from ML785002.1 coordinate 361,118, forward strand.
CTCTTGACGTTCAGTGTTTTTGTCACTTCAAATTCTCGATCCATGAAACTCCGTAATGGAGTTGTATCAACGGTCCAGATCACATCTTGATCTGACGGTTGCAATTACATCGCGATATCGAGATTCTTGATGTTAATATTCTTTGACATCTCCAACACTCGATCCTTGAAACCCTGAAATGGACTTGGATCACCGGTCCAGATTCAATCTTGATTCAATGGCTGCAATTAAATCGCGATTTCACATATCGTGATTTCGAAATTCTTGTTGCATTGTTTCCATGTCACGATTCACGAAACTCCAATATGGAGTTGGATCAACGGTCCAGATCTAATCTTGATTCAATGGCTGCGATTAAGTCATGATTTTTCATATCATGAAATTGGGATTCCTATGGATGATATTACTTGACATCTCCAACTCTTGATCCCTGAAACTCCGACATGGACTGGAATCAATGGTCCAGATTTGATCTTGATTCAATGGCTGCGATTAAGTCACAATTTTGCATATCGCGAAATCGGGATTCCTGTGGATGATATTACTTAACATCTCCAACTCTCAATCCCCGAAACTCTGACATGGACTAGAATCAACAGTCCAGATTTGATCTTGATTCAATGGCTTCGATTAAGTCGTGATTTTGCATATCGCGAAATTGGGATTCCTGTGGATGATATTACTTGACATCTCCAACTCTCGATCCCCAAAACTCTGACATGGACTGGAATCAATGGTCCAGATTTGATCTTGATCTAATGGCTCAGATTAAATCACGATTTCGAGAGGTTAGGGAACATCGTTCCTTTGACTCTCTAGTCAGTGAACTGACGATCTTTCCCCACGTGTCCTACCTGATGATGGACAGTCCTCCTTCTTTCGGGATTTTATATGCCCACTTCTCCTTGTACTTTAAAAAGCGTGCAGGTTCTCCTTGATCCAACGATGGTCGAGTTTTGCGCTTGGATCTAACGTCCGAGATCTGTCCTCCTCTTCAGTGCACTCTTCTTGTCTACATTCAAATCTGACGACCCTCGTTCTATCAGGAATTTGAAAGGGGATACAATGAACAGAAATGATTCTCAAACCTTAAGAGCCTACCTCTTCAACATGCTCTTATTCAGATCTGATGGCCATCGGGAATTCAAGAAGAGATCCAATGAACACAGTTGTTTCTCTTCCCCGATTATCATTGCACCGCTGATCTCACTGTTGTACTCAAGCCATCATCACTACTGTACTTGCCATCAATGACAAGTATACGCTGCCTGTAAAACATGCCAACAATCCTCTGTACATTCTTCCTATACTTATGCCATCCGTTGTCTTGTTAAATATTTTCCAACAATCTCCCCCTTTGGCATTGATGGAAATACAAGCACCCGCATGCATTCGGACTCGACTCTCCTCCCGAACTCTTTTCTCCCCCTTTGACATCAATGTCAAAGAAGAAACATTCTTCCCCTGATCTTTTTGCAAAACATACTCCCCCTGTCGACTATGAGAACCTTGGAAATACACCAGATATTCAATAAGTACTCCCCCTGACCAGGTGAACAGATTAGACATGAGAAATTATAACCCCCAATTTTCGACAAAGATATCCAAAAGGGGTCATTGCTAATGGTTTAGTAAAGATATCAACCATCTTTTCTTTGGAAGGAATATAATTCAGCTGAACAATTATGTTTGTAACTTGTTCTCTGAGAAAATGGTACTTTATTGGAATATGCTTAGTCTTGGAATGAAGAACAAGATTCTTGGAGACACTAATGGAACTGGTGTTATCACAATAAATTGGAATAGGATCAATGTAAGTTACCTTCAGATCTGCAACAGTTTGTATCATCCATAAGATTTGTGTGCAACAAGTAGCAGCAACAATGTATTCTGCCTCTGTAGTGGATAATGAAATGGATCCTTTCTTTTTACTAAGCCATGCAACTAATGAGTCACCCAAAAATAATGCCCCTCCACTGGTGCTTTTTCTCTCATCAACACAGTTTTCCCAGTCTGCATATGAATAAGAAGTTAACTGGAAATTCTGATTTCTAGGATACCACAGACCATAAGTCATTGTTCCCTTCAAGTATTTAAATATCCTTTTGACAGCTACCAAATGAGTTTGTTTAGGAGCAGACTGAAATTGACCTACCATTCCAACAACTTGCATTATATCAGGACAGGATGTTGTGATGTACAGAAGACTGCCTATCATAGAGTGATATGTCCTTTGATCAACATCAGGTGAGGTATCATCTTTACTTATCTTGCAACCAACCACCATAGGTGTGCTAACTGTAGAGGAATCTTCCATTTGAAATTTCTTCAACATCTCTTTCAAATATTTTTCTTGAGAAATAAATATTCCTGCAGAACTTTGTTTTACTTGTAAGCCAAGAAAATATGACAGTTCTCCTATCATGGACATTTCAAATTCTTTTTGCATAGAATTAGAAAACCACTGGACAGATGGTTCATTAGTATAGCCAAAAATAATATCATCTACATAAACCAAAACAACTAGTAAATTATCACCTTCAAACTTAATGTAAAGGTTACTGTCAACAATACCTTTCTTGAACCCTTTTTCTTGTAAAAATTTGTCCAGTCTATAATACCAAGCTCGTGGTGCTTGTTTTAGTCCATATAAGGCCTTCTTCAGCTTACAAACATAATTAGGATTATCTGTCAATAAGAATCCTTCAGGTTGCTCCATATATACTTCTTCCTCTAGTTCTCCATTAAGAAATGTTGACTTAACATCCATATGATAAACTTTAAAGTTCTTATGACATGAATAAGAAAGAAACATTCTGATAGCTTCCAATCTTGCCACTGGTGCAAAAGTTTCATCAAAGTCATGACCTTCAACTTGTGCATATCCTTTACAGACCAATCTGGCTTTATTTCTAACAACCTGTCATTTTTCATTCATTTTACTCTTGAACACCCAATTGGAACCTATTACATTCTTATCTTCATGTCTGGGGACAAGCTCCCAAGTATTGTTCTTTTCAATCTAATCAAGCTCTTCATTCATTGCTCTAATCCAATTATCTACCTGGCTAGCTTCCTCAAAATTTTTAGGTTCAGTCATAGATAAAAAGGCAACATGAGATTGTTCTGAGTCTTTAATCAATTTTCTTCTTGTCTGAACTCCTTCATTTATATCCCCAATTATCGAAATTTCAGGATGATTCTTTCTAATAATTCTAAGAGGTGATTTTTCTTCTTTCTGCTGATTTGTGTCAGTTTGCATGTCTGTATCTTCATCTGATCTAGATTCTTCCTTTTCTGATCCTTGCACCTATTCATTTTCATCTTCAACTATATCTTTTGTTCTTGGTTCAACACTGCCTATATTACTGACTGGGATTTCTTCATCAATTTGTATGTCTATACAATCAACTAGTTTGTGTAGTCTCTTATTGTAGCTTCTGTACCCTTTACTATTTGTAGCATAACCCAAGAAGATACCTTCATCGGCGTGGTCATCATATTTTCTGATATTTTCATCATTGTTCTTGATATAACATTTACTCCAAAAAACTTTAAAATGCTTGATTGAAGTAGGTCTTCCAAACCAAAGTTCATAAGGGGTCTTTTCACTGTGTGGTTTGAGATGAGCTTTGTTAAGGATATGAATAGTTGTATGAATTGCTTCCACCCAATATGTTTGAGGTATGTTCCTTTCATTCATCATAGATCTTTCCATTTGTTGTACTAACCTATTCTGCCTCTCAACAACTCCATTTTTCTATGGAGTCCTTGGAATTGTGTATTCTCTTTTGATTCCATGCTTATCACATAACTCTTTGAAGTTCCCTGAACTAAACTCTCCTCCCCTATCAAACCTTACCGATTTTAATCTTTTTCCTGTTTGGTTCTCAGTTAGAGCCTTAAATACTTTGAATTTTTCAAATGCTTCAGATTTTTCTTTCAAAAAGGCAACCCAAGTTAGTCTAGAATAGTCATCAATAATCAACATAAAGTAATTTTCTTTTCCTATACCTTCTTTCCTTGATGGTCCACATAGATCCATATGTACTAACTGGAGAGGTTTTCCTGTTAAAGGAAAGTTTTTAGATTTGAACTGAGTGCGAGTAAGATTTCCTATCTGACAGGATTTACAAATAGAGTCATATGGCTTTGATATGTTTGGAAGATCTTTTACTACCCCATTGTTTATGAGTTTGATTATGTGATCAAAATTTAGATGACCAAGTCTCCTATGCCACAACCAACTTTCATCATATTTGCTTAAGTGACATTCTTCTTCTTCTTCTTTTAAAACATAGACATTGTTTTCAGTTCTTATACCTTTTGCAACTAGCTGACCTAAATCCACAGTTTTTATTCTACAGTCTTTAGAGGTAAAAACAACTTCACACCCTCGGTCACAGACTTGACTGACACTAAGCAAATTATGTTTCAAATCTTCTACATACAACACATCTTGAGCTTTTCTTTTTCCATTACTCAAACTTACAATTGCTTTACCTTTTACCTTTCCTGGTGCATCATTTCCAAAAGTTACATTCCCTGATTTGCTATCACTTAGAGTTAGAAACTTACTTCTGTCTCCAGTGATGTGTTTGGAGCATCCAAGGTCAATATACCAGGGATTATTTTTCTTTTGGGCTGATAGCACTAGTCCACACTTGTCATCTACTTTCTTCTTCCAAGATTTGACATTTTCAGTAGTGGGGATCAAATATGAATTGTATTTCCTTAAACGATAGTTTGCCGCTTTATGACCATAATTATGACAGTTGTAACATTCTGGTTCACTGAATAATAGATTATAATGATTGTTATGCTCATATTTGTTGTTGTGTTTCACGTGTGTTCTTCTCCCAGTCATCATATGATTTATAATCTGTGATTGTTTGTTGCTTGGCTGTCTCAATCTTTGTTGTGGAAGATAGTTATTCATTGAATATCTTGATTGTTCATATCTAAATCTTAAAGAACAGTTTATAGCTTTGTGACCAAAATTAGAATAGAGAAAACAATAACCATAGAAAAAATCTTTGCACCTTGAAAAAATATGTCTTCTTTGAGGAGGTCGACTTCTATCATGCCAATAATCTTTTTGGTCTACAAATTCAGTTTTGGGGCTTTTTCTTTCATTTCTTCTTAGTGGTTGATTTTCCTTCTTTGTTTCTGCAGAGTGACTGTTGCCAATGTTTGAGGATTTGACAAACTTGATAGATTCTGTATTACTTGGATGGTCACTACTTGATCCTTCTTCATATCCCAATCCAGCTTTCAACTTTGATTTTCTTTGTTGATTTAGGATGGAGGTTAATTCTTCTGAGGCTTTAATACTTGGCAGATTTTGATGATACAATCCTTTAAATTTCTCCATTTCTTTTCTAGTTTTTACTATCTCTTCTTCTAAGGCTTCACACCTGACTTTATTCTCTGACAATTGTTGTTTCAGTATGTCTTCTATTTTCTTTGCCTCTTCTAATTCCACTTTCAGCAGAGAAAAGTCTTCATCAGGTTTTTTACTATCTTTCTCGAATTGTGTCAACAAATGTTTTTTCTTTCTGTTCTTGGTTTTGAGTCTATCAATTTCTTCCAGTGCACTGATCAGTTCTCCTTAAAAATCAACCACAACTTCTTCATCATTATCATCACTACCTGTGCTTTTATTATCATAATCCTCCTTGTCCATAAGCATGAAGTCATTTGCCTTATCTTCACAGGATGAGTCACTATCGGTGTCTTCTGAGGAATTGTCATTATTTGCAACAAAAATTTTCTTCTTATTATATTTCTTATATTTGTACTTCTTTTCATCATCAAAGTTCTGATCCTTTTTCTAATGGGGACACTTAGATGAAAAATGACCTATATTACCACAGTTAAAGCATTTGAAGGGAAACTTCCCTTGATATTTTCTTGATCCTTTCTTTAACCTTCTCACAAATTTTGCCTCAATATCATCTAATTCTGAATCAGTATTCTTATCTGCTTTAAAAGATGCTTCTCTAGTACTGGATTTATCTTTGTTAATTCTCATTTCATATGCAGTTAGAGTTCCTA
>ML785002.1:367924-378102 GCA_009831015.1 Picea engelmannii
TTTTCTGCAATTCATTTCTTCCTCTGTCTATTCATCAGGTCTGCTCTGCATCAACTTCTTCTGTCATTCTTCTCAGCTTCAAGTTTTCTTCATCATCAGTTCCTCTTCCTTGAGTTTCATCTCACACTATGCAAATTATCCATCTCACTCTTTCCTCTCTTATTTTCCCTTTCTTACAGTTTTATTCATTTCTCATACAGAACAACCAACCCCATGCTGTCTGTCTCGTTTTCTTTTATACACACCCACGGCGGTTCAACTTCCCATCTACTTAGGCAAAAAGGAAGATAATTGTCTCAGCAACTGAAACACCAACTAATCGGCAATCATGAGTCCATTTCGCTAACAGATTCAAAACTGAGGAGTTAATTGTGAGAGAGAACAGTAACCCTCCGATCAACACTTGATCTGATGGTTCAGATTCAATCGAGATTTCACACATCGTGATTTCGACACTCTTGACATTCAGTTTTTTTGTCACTTCAAATTCCCGATCCACGAAACTCCGTAATAGAGTCGTATCAACAGTCCAGATCACATCTTGATTTGACAGTTGCAATTACATCATGATTTCGCATATCACGATATCGGGATTCTTGATGTTAATATTCTTTGACATCTCCAACACTTGATCCTCGAAACCCCGAAATGGACTTGGATCACCGGTCCAGATTCAATCTTGATTCAATGGCTGCGATTAAATCGCGATTTCGCATATCGCGATTTCAGAATTCTTGTTGCATTGTTTCCATGTCACGATTCGCAAAACTCCGATATGGAGTTGGATCAATGGTCCATATCTAATCTTGATTCAATGGCTGCGATTAAGTCACGATTTTACATATCGCGAAATCGGGATTCCTGTGGATGATATTACTTGACATCTCCAACTCTCGATCCCCGAAACTCTGACATGGAATGGAATCAACGGTCCAGATTTGATCTTGATTCAACAGCTGTGATTAAGTCACGATTTTGCATATCGCAAAATCGAGATTCCTGTGGATGATATTACTTGACATCTCCAACTCTCGATCCTCGAAACTCTGACATGGACTAGAATCAACGGTCCAGATTTGATCTTGATTCAACGACTGCGATTAAGTCGCGATTTTTCATATCGCGAAATCAGGATTCCTGTGGATGATATTACTTGACATCTCCAACTCTCGATCCCTGAAAGTCCGACATGGACTAGAATCAACGGTCTAGATTTAATCTCTATCTAACAGCTCAGATTAAATCACAATTTCGTATATCGCGATTTCGAGAGGTTAGGGAACATTGTTCCTTTGACACTCCAGTCAGCGAACTGACGATCTTTCCCCACGTGTCTTGCTTGATGATGGATGGTCCTCCTTCTTTCGGGATTTTATATGCCCACTTCTCCTTGTACTTTAAAAAGCGTGTAGGTTCTCCTTGATCCAACAATGGTCGGGTTTTGTGCTTGGATCTAACGTCTAAGATCTGTCCTCCTCTTCAGTGAGCTCTTCTTGTCTACATTCAGATCTGACGACCCTCGTTCTATCGAGAATTTGAAAGGGGATACAACTAACATAAATGATTCTCAAACCTTACGAGCCTACCTCTTTAGCATGCTCTTATTTAGATCTGATGGCCATCAGGAATTCAGAAAGAGATCCAATGAACACAGTTGTTGCTCTTCCCTGATTATCACTGTACCGCTGATCATCGCTGTTGTACTCAAGCCATCATCACTATTGTACTTTCCATCAATGACAAGTATACGTTGCATGTAAAACATGTCAACAATCCTCTGTACATTCTGCTTGTACTTATGCCATTCACTGTCTTGTTAAATATTTGCCAACATTCCTAAGGTTATAGTGTCAAAGGTCATAGTTCCCAAGGTCAAAGTTCTCAAGGTCATAGTTTGGGTGGTGTTGGCAGCCAATACAATTTTTTCTATTGCCCTATAAGCTGCCTACACCTATGTCTTCTGAACTTCAAATTGTCGTCGCATTTTGCAAATAAACGATATTTTAATTTCTTGCGACACTTGCAAATTGGTCTCCATTTAGTTTGCACAACTGTAAGCGTGAAAACTCCTCCATAGTTATTTGAACTGTCATGATATTTTATTGATATTTTGAATGGCACTTACCTTTGGTTTATCGTCAAGTGGCTGTAAATATTTTCGAGCTATGCCTATTCGCCTATTCTCACTTTGATTGCGCAACTAGATTTTATTAAACTGGTAAGGCATTTAGCATGAACATTTATATGTTTTTGAAACTTGCCTAGTCATTGAATTACATAGGGGTCATGGTTTATTTTTGTTTTCATATATATGATGTGATCCTTATTGTTATAACTCTTGGCTTGCAAATTTTATAAAATCGATTGTCACAATGTTTTAAAAACCTTTGATTAAACATTTATGCAATGGCGAGTTGGTTAAACATTTGGGCTTTGATTTTACGTTGAATGACAATGGTGCATTGGTATATCATCCACCATTTGATTCTTGGGTTGGCTGAATGATAAGGTTTTAAAACTATGCTATGATTGTTTCAACAGTGGGTTAATTTGTCGGTTGTACTTTGCAATTACTATTTTGCATGGCAGTAAGTGATTCTACCACCCTCGCATGCGCACATTAATGATCCCCCTTTGATCATTCATAGTGGTTAAACCGAATGACTATGCTCCTGTGTGCTGGTGTTTGTGAACCAAACCCTTACCATGTGCTTGCACCATGGCTCCTGTTGTCCGGGCTGAACCTAATGGTAGCCAGGCTCTGTTGATGTTCGATAGTGCCCACAGTGACCTTGAGGAATTTGGATGGATCCCGTTCATACAAAAGTTTGATGGTTTTAACCCTTGCGTTTCTCGACAATTCGCTTTAACCTTTGATGGCTGTCGAGCCAAGGTCGGGGATGTTCAATTGGAAATTAACGAGCAATTTCTCAGTTTAGCTATCGGTTTGCCTGCCACTGGACAACGATGGTCCAAGAATTGCAAAGTGCAAGAGGTCCCTTGGACACTGCTCTTCCAGTCGCATAAGGTTATCTCCTGTGACAAAGGTTTGCCCGCGAATATGCTCAAGCAACGTTGGCACGATTTGCTGATGATAGTCAAACAGTTTATCACCTGCGAGGGTCGGTATGGGTTCGTTTTCTTACACCACCTTCGTTTACTTATGGTTTTCATGGGCTATGAGATTAATATGCCTTATTACTTGAATAGAATCCTGTTTAAGATGTCTAAGAGATATAAGAGGAACGGGCCTGATAGCAACCTTTTTCACTTCAGGCTGGTTAAAATTATTGTTGTTTGTCATTTGGGGTTACACGGAGACTGTTGGAACGATTTCCTGGTTCACAATGATTTTGAGGATTCAAATCCTCCACAGGTTGAAAAACCTGTGGTTACCGAAGGCAAGTCTATACCCCTGGTACCCTACAGTATTCGGTTACCTAAACCCTTACCCGACTCACCTATCGACCTACCCCACTCTGTGACCGAGGATGTCGAAACTGTTAAGCCCATAGGCAAGAAACCTAAAGACAAACCTACTGCAAACTCCAAAGGCAAAAAGAATGCCTGTTTAATCTCTCGAATGGCAAGAAACAAGCCGAGAATTCCTATCAACCCTGACCCTATCATTTTGAGGGGAGATTCCGACTTGGAAGTAGAACGTTACCTGGTAAGTGAATATCCCTATTCCGAAGGTCTGTGTGCCAAACCCTCGTTTGACTTCATGTCGAACCTACTACCTTGCTTGCAAAACGACCCTAATTACCCTCGCATTAAGCTGCCTTGTCCAAACCCCGGTCCTTCATCAAAACCCTCTCCTGCTTTACCTAAGTCTACGGCGCCACCCTGTAATCAGTGTGGCTCATGGTTAGAGAGGTATTATCTCGATGTGCCAATGCTACAGTCTAGAATTCATTCTTTGGAGGAACAAGTTGCAAGGCTTACCAGGCAAAAGACTGAATTGCAAGCCACTGATAAGAAATAGAGGACAACAGGTTCTATTTTGTTTAAGAATGTGGAGTCAGCTACAGCGGTCATGAATTCAAAATTGGCATAATTTAAGTAGCCTCACTGGTATGTTCTATCACTTGTTTATATAACAAATTCAAATTCTTTCGAATAGCTATGTTTACAGCGAGATTTGCTCTGTCATACTATATGCATTATATACATAGTTTTGTTTTGATAAATCAAATTTTGTTTTCCCAGTTTAGCTTTGAGTGGATTTTCTCCGATTCAATTGATCGTGGTATGGATTTGATTGGTTTGATTTGGCTTAAAATTCAATGCTCTGTTTATTGATTGAAGTCGTTTGATAGACACAAGTTGTTTCTCATATTTCAATTTTACACACAATCGCATTTTGTTTTGATTTGGTTATAATGTATATGCTATGATTGGTAACAATTATGATATAGTCGACTGTTACGGTTTTATGTCCATATGGTTTTCGAACAGCTAGAATACAGTTTGGATTTGTTTAAAATGATTCTTTACAAATTCACCCAAATTGTGAATGGATTCAATTCGTAACGGTTATGTGAAACCCATCTGGTTAATTCGTTTTGGTCTGCTGTTAGATCGACCCTGTTATCGTTTGGATTTGTAATGGCAATGAATATTCAGTTACGAATTGATTTGTAAAACAAAAGTGACTGTATCCAGGTTCACGGTTTGTTGCTATATTTAACTCAAGCACGATTTGTTTCGATTGTTGCCCAGTTTACGATTATCACCTCTGTCGATTTGATGATGGTTGTGATTACTATTTTTGATCCTGTCTATTGACTGTGTGGCACTCAGCGATCGAAATCGATGGAAAATTTTGGTTGATGCTATTATGAATGTCTCGTTTATCCATAATCGTAACAGTCTTTCCATCTTCGGGTTTAATTAAAACAACATGAATCTTATGCTGCATTATTATAGCTATAACGAATGGATTTTGGTTGTGTTGGATTAGATCGTATCACACAGGATACGACTCACTATGGATTTCATTTGATATGAAACAGTCTTGTTATTGTTTGACCCGATTTTATGGTAATATGAAATAGAGTATCCTTACCCCTGTTTCGATTAAATCACTTTTGATTATGTTTTATATTGAATGATAAAATCATTTGAATCATTAGTGATTCGTTTCTGATGTTTATTAAAAGAAAATTGGATTTGACTCTTTTAAGAAGATTTGATTTGATTTCTATTTGATCCTGTATGCTATTTTAGACTAGCTACATAATCAGATGATTATGTAGCTAAGTCTGTAGGATCAATTTTTTATTGTTTTATTAATAAAAATGTCTTTCTAACTAGTTATTTTTGGTCTATTGCAGATCAATTCGAAATGGCAGTGGCTTTGATGAGCATATAGGGGATATTTCAAAGATTTCACTTGCATTTTAATTTCCTAGTTTAGTTGATTTTGGGATATTTCCCAGATTATGTAAAATAGTTTGATATTATCCACATGGAGGTTTTACCCTGTGGAGATACTTATAAATACCTATCATTTTTGTAATAAGAGACATCCTCATTCGTGGGAGAACAAGGATATGGAGTTTTAATACAGACTGAAGCAGAATTTGGTGTTTTGTCACATCTTTAGCTTCTCATTATATCAATATTTTGTTTCATGTTGTGTATATCAATTTGTATCTGGTTAATGGCTACTTTAACTATCTTAGTCATGTGCAAATGATATAATTTTGAACAATGCAATCCATATCTGGTTTCTTCCAAGTGTATAAAAGACATAACAATTGTTTAATTCAGTTTGTGAATGACGGGTTTATCTTCTTCAGAAGTTGAATTATCAAATATAATTTTTTGCATAACAGATTTCCCTTATTGCAGAGATTTATAAATCATAAAATTGTTATGATCTTTTATGTCTTTTTTTCCTGTATACAACTCAAAGAGCATCATTGCTTATCATTTACGAGAAGCTTTTGGACGAGTTTCCTTCCTCCGATCAACTTCGAAGTCATCATACACAGGACAAATTGGGAGCATTTCCAGTTCAATTTGTCATTTATTTGTTTAGATAGATATATAAGTTAGTATATTAGATCGTTTAATTTCAGTAAATATATTAGATCGTTTAATTTCAGTAATTTTATTTCTTATTCATAAAATCAAAAAATCAAAAATATCTCTTGCTGTCTTACGACAGAAAGTAAATGATTTTTATAGGTTTTATTCAAATCTGCAAGTTGTGTATATTGTATATTTGTGAATAAGCTGTATTATAACTAGTAGCTGGACAGTTATTTAATAGAGTTAGTGTAATAATAATTAGTAGAATAGTTAGTGTAATCTGTATTTAGTTTTAGTTTATATAATAGTTTGTTTCAATTAGATTAGTGTATTAGTTCGTTTTTATTATTAGTTAGTTTAGTTTCTTTTATTTTAGTTTTAGTTAGTTTGTTTAGTTAGTTTTAGTTAGTTTTATTTGTTTTAGTTAGATTAGTTAGTTTAGATTAGTTTTTCTCTTTGATTTTCTTAGGACCTTAGATCGGCCAACGGAGCCGTTAAACCCGTTAGGGTGGTTCATTCCAAACGGCTTGGGTTAATTAGACAACCCCAGACCGGTTCCACTCTCTCAATTGACGAACGGACAATTCCGCCCGTCAACAAATGGCGCTAGAAGGAGGGTCGACTGACAAGATGGCCTTGTAGGAGATTTTATTTTTAAATGTATTCAATTTCCCCCATGGCTCCCCAAATCACTGTGTTGGAACATGCTTTCAACTTCTCATTACCCGATGTTCCCAACGAGACAGTCTCATGCTTGTCCAAACTCACCTTTGATGGTGAAGGAAAATTATCTGCTAAAGAACACCTTAACAAGTTTTGGTGCAAATGCATCAAATATGACATCTCAGATTTAGGAGTTTTATGCAGATTGTTCACTTTTACTTTTAGAGGTCGAATCAAACAATGGTTTGAATCCTTTCGAGCATGTCACATTTTTTATTGGTTTCAATTTGTAGATGAGTTTCTAGATGCTTTTGATATTTATGATTTTGATCAATTATGTGAAGAATTTCATACTTCACTAATCAACGACGATCCATCTTCAGAAGGATTTTTGACAAGAGTCTATCATATCCTTTGTAAATTTAATCTCGATGACATGTCATTGGCATTAAATCTCTTCTATGATGCTTCCATCCCTTCCATCCAGTCATGTTCAATCACGAATGAAGAAATAATTGCAAATCCTATCACTCAACTGCAAGAACAATCTTCTTCACAAGAAGAGAAAAAATCTTTCGATAATGTTGAACAAGCTAGGGAGGTAGAATCTATTGATCAGGCTCTTATTGACAACCAAATTGGTTTTTCCTTTGAATCATTGTATTTTCAGTCTAAGACTAGTATGAAAGATGATTCATTTCTGGCTCAAGGTGAGTACCCCCATTCTTGTAACTCATGCTCTAATCAACATTTAAAATCAGTCATTGAAGAACACTTAAGAAATGAAAATCTTCTTGATTGTTCTAGTACTCCTATGAAACTGATTAGAGAAGAAGTTATGCAACTAGAAGAAGAAACTTTAAACCTTGATCCTCAAAATGCACTTTGTTCACAGGAAAGACTAGATGCTTGTCACATAAATTTTGAATTATCTATCACACAAAAGGAAAATCCAGATGATCATATTATGTTGAGGAATTCGTCACCAAATTAGAGTAAGGGTTTTAAAGAAAGTGAAGAGAATTGTCTTGAGAATACCATAATTGAGTATCATAGTTCAAGAGATTCTTTTTATTTGCTTATTTCTGATTCCTTTTATTCTTTATATCCTGATCTATTCCTAGATTCTGGTGGACTTGACATCTTACCTACAACATACTACTCTTTTCCACCGCAATCGTCTCCTTTCAATATGCTAAATTTTGGTGACATCGATTCCGAACCTAACATTGATAAACTTGGATTTGATGCCGGTTCACTTTCATCACTCACATGGGAAGAGGACATGTTGCGAGATGATTTTACACAGTTTATTGTTGAAAAAGATGATGCATTATATTTTATGAAGATCAAACATTCTAAGTTTCATACTCGTTCTTTGCTTAGCTCGAACCTTAATGTTGATGCTTCACATTTTGAAATGATCAATCGCATTGAAGGAAACATTCAAACCAATGATCTGATTGATTGCACGAATCCTCCTATGATGAGATTTCCATTGATATATTCATTTCATCAAAGTCATGGTTTGCATCCGGTTTTTTGTGACAGGATCTTAGGATGTATTGAATATTCATATATGAAAAAATTTCACAATAAAGACAAAGTTGAGCTTGCTTTCTTTTTACCCAAGTATCTTGGAAGTAGGCGTGACATATTTCTTTTAGATCCTCCATATGAAGAGATTAATGAACACTTAGAGAATTGTAAGGAGGATGGGGAATTTCAGCCTCGACTGATGGTTATTCCATTTCCTCGTGATCCTGACAAATTTTTCAAAACTACTTACACTCACCCATGCCATTATGACCCTTATCACGACAAGATTGTGCAATGGCTGGAGGATTCGTACAACAAGAATATCCGAGGAAATGGTAAGATAATGCTTACTTTGTTTTTAGATGTTGATTATGAAGGTAAGTGTGATATGTTTCTGTCATTTGTTGATATATTACCATTCTTTTTAATAATGCTTGATCTTGTTTTCATTGCAGGATTAGAGTTACTTCGATGGCTACATTGGAAGCACGATGACAATTTGCATGACTTTACGGTAATACCTAATCTGAAATCTCCTGAAGCTCTATCGGACATGGTAAATTTCATACCCAAATCTGTTGTTAGATTAGAAAAGTTTTATGATTTTGAAGATAAATTTAAAAAGATGGTCAATTACAAAACCAATAGTTCCTCATTGTCTTATGAAAAAGTCAATTTAGGGACTAATGAAAATCCTCAGTGTATCAACTTAGGTTTGGGATGTTCTAGACAAGAAAAAACTGCTTTTGTTAAATTATTCAAAGAATTCAAGGATGTCTTTGCATGGACTTACAATGATCTTAAAACATTTGATCCTAATATTATACAGCATGTCATCCCGATGAAGCCCCAAACCTTACCCTTCCAACAGAAACTGAGGAAAATGCATCCTAAATTAGAACCGACCGTTCAAAAAGAATTGAATAAACTCCTAAGTGATAAAATAATCTTTCCTGTTAGACACACTCAATGGGTATCCAACCTCGTCCCAGTTCGGAAGAAAAACGGGGAAATTCGACTTTGTGTCGATTTTCGGAACCTCAACAAAGCGTTAGACAAAGATAATTATCTTGTCCCTCCCATGGAACAGATCCTTCAACAAGTATCTGGTTCCAAGAGGCTATCCTTACTAGATGGTTTATCTGGATACAACCAAGTCTTGATGTCTCCACCAGACCAACTGAAAACTACCTTCTGTACCCCGTGGGGCACTTATGCTTATCGCAAAATGCCCTTTGGATTGAGTAATGCTGGTGCTACCTTTCATAGAGAAATGGACATTGATTTTAGAGGCTTAATCAATCACTCTGTAGTATTTTACTTAGATGATGTGACCGTTTATTCTAAAAACAAAGACGATCATCTAGCTCACTTACGAGCCGTTCTGCTACGATGTTGTAAATACGGCATCTCCTTGAACCCTAAGAAGTCCATCTTTGCAGTAGAACGGGGTAAATTACTGGGATTTATTGTGTCTAGTGATGGAATGGTTATTGACCCCAAGAGGACTCAAGTTATCGCTAAACTCCCCCCACCTACCTCCAAAAAATCCATGCAGTCTTTCCTGGGCCAGATTAATTTCGTGAGAAGATTTGTCCCCAGCTTCTCCGAAATGGCCAGGCCTCTCCAGAATCTGATTAAGAAAGACACCCAATATCACTGGGGACCCACAAAAAACCAAGCTTTCAATGCTATAAAGAAGTCCATAATAGACGCTCTGTCTCTCATGAGCCCTGATTTCTCTCAAGATTTTACACTCTATACTTTTTCCTCTGATCGTTCCTATGATGCAGTCCTTGTTTATGGATAAATTCGTGAGTGCGGACACAGACCAATCTCCCCAGATCCACCTGGATCTGGAACAAAACGTGACAGAATACTACTCTTTCCCTAGATCTAGATATTGAATGAACTAAGAGAAATGGATGGTGGACATA
>ML785002.1:388966-410308 GCA_009831015.1 Picea engelmannii
ATTGTTGTCGCATTTTGCAAATAAACGATATTTTCATTTCTTGCGACACTTGCAAATTGGTCTCCATTTAGTTTTCACGACTGTAAGTGTGAAAACTCCTCCATCGTTCTTTGAACTGTCATGATATTTTATTGATATTTTGAATGGCACTTACCTTTGGTTTATCGTCAAGTGGCTGTAAAGATTTTCGAACTATGCCTATTCGCCTATTCTCACTTTGATTACGCAACTGGATTTTATTAAATTGGTAAGGCATTGAGCATGAACATTTATATGTTTTTGAAACTTGCCTAGTCATTGAATTACATAGGGGTCATGGTTTATTTTTGTTTTCATATATATGATGTGATCCTTATTGTTATAACTCTTGGCTTGCAAATTTTATAAAATCGATTGTCACAATGTTTTAAAAACCTTTGATTAAACATTTATGCAATGGCAAGTTGGTTAAACATTTGGGCTTTGATTTTACGTTGAATGACAATGGTTTGAAATATTACAATGGTGCATTGGTATATCATCCACCGTTTGATTCTTGGGTTGGCCGAATCATAAGGTTTTAAAACTATGCTATGATTGTTTCAACAGTGGGTTAATTCGCCGGTTGTACTTTGCAATTACTATTTTGCATGGCAGTAAGTGATTCCACCACCCTCGCATGCACACATTAATGCTCCCCCTTTGATCATTCATAGTGGTTAAACCGAATGACTATGCTCCTGTGTGCTGGTGTTTGTGACCCAAACCCTTACCATGTGCTTGCGCCATGGCTCCTGTTGTCTGGGCTGAACCTAATGGTAGCCAGGCTTTGTTGATGTTCGACAGTGCCCACAGTGACCTTGAGGAATTTGGATGGCTCCCGTTCATACAAAAGTTTGATGGTTTTAACCCCTGCGTTGGTCGGAAATTCGGTTTAACCTTTGATGGCTGTCAAGCCAAGGTCAGGGATGTTCAATTGGAAATTAACGAGCAATTTCTCAGTTTAGCTATTGGTTTGCCTACCACTGGAAAACGATGGTCCAAGAATTGCAAAGTGGAAGAGGTCCCTTGGACACTGATCTTCTAGTCGCGTAAGGTTAGCTCCTGTGACAAAGGTTTGCCCGCGAATATGCTCAAGCAACGTTGGCACGATTTGCTGATGATAGTCAAACAGTTTATCACCTGCGACGGTCGATATGGGTTTGTTTTCTTACACCACCTTCGTTTACTTATGGTTTTCATGGGCTATGATCTTAATATGCCTTATTACTTGTATAGAAGCATGTTTAAGATGTCTAAGAGATACAAGAGGAACCGGGCTGATAGCATCCTTTTTCACTTCGGGCTGGTTAAAATTATTGTTGTTTGTCATTTGGGGTTACACATAGACTGTTGGAACGATTTCCTGGTTCGCAATGATTTTGAGGATTCAAATCCTCCACAGGTTGACAAACCTATGGTTACCGAAGGCAAGTCTGTACCCCCGGTACCCTACAGTATTCTTTTACCTTAACCCTTACCCGACTCACCTATCGACCTACCCCACTCTGTGACCGAGGATGTCGAAACTATTAAGCCCGTAGGCAAGAAACCTAAAGCCAAACCTACTGTAAACTCCAAAGGCAAAAAGAATGCTCTATTAATCTCTCGAATGGAAAGAAACAAGTCCAGAACTCCTGTCAACCCTGACCCTATCATTTTTAGTGGAGATTCTGACTCAGAAGTAGAACATTACCTGGAAAGTGAATATCCCTATTCCGAAGGTCTGTGTTCCAAACCCTCGTTTGACTTCGTGTCGAACCTACCACCTTGCTTGCAAAACGACCCTAATTACCCTGGCATTAAGCTGCCTTGTCCAAACCCCGATCCTTCATCAAAACCCTCTCCTGCTTTACCTAAGTCTACAGCGCCACCCTGTGATCAGTGCGGCTCGTGGTTAGAGAGGTATTATCTCGATGTGTGAATGCTACAGTCTAGAATTCATTCTTTGGATGAACAAGTTGCAAGGCTTACCAGGAAAAAGACTGAATTGCAAGCCACTGATAAGAAACAAAGGACAACATGTTCTATTTTGTTTAAGAATGTGAAGTCAGCTACAGCGGTCGTGAATTCAAAATTGGCATAATTTGAGCAGCCTCACTGGTATGTTCTATCACTTGTTTATATAACGAATTCATATTCTTTCAAATAGCTATGTTTACAGTGAGATTTGCTCTGTCATACTATATGCATTATGTACATAGTTTTGTTTTGATAAATCGAATTTCGTTTTCCCATTTTAGCTTTGAGTGGATTTTATCCGATTCCATTGATCGTGGTATGGATTTGATTGGTTTGATTTGGCTTAAAATTGAATGCTCTATTGATTGATTGAAGTCGTTTGATAGACACAAGTTGTTTCTCATATTTCGATTTTACACACAATCGCATTTCGTTTTGATTTGGTTATAATGTATATGCTATGATTGGTAACAATTATGATATAGTCGACTGTTACGGTTTTATGTCCATATGGTTTTCGAACAGCTAGAATACAGTTTGGATTTGTTTAAAATGATTATGTACAAATTCACCCAAATTGTGAATGGATTCAATTCGTAACGGTTATGTGAAACCCATCCGGTTAATTCGTTTTGGTTTGCTGTTAGATCGACCCTCTTATCATTTGGATTTGTAATGGCAATGAATATTCAGTTACGAATTGATTTGTAAAATGAAAGTGACTATATCCAGGTTCACGATTTGTTGCTATATTTAACTCAAGCACGATTTGTTTCGATTGTTGCCCAGTTTACGATTATCACCTCTGTCGATTTGATGATGGTTGTGATTACTATTTTTGATCCTGTCTGTTGACTGTGTGGCACTCAGCGATCGAAATCGATGGCGAATTTTGTTTGATGTTGTTATGAATGTCTCGTTTATCCATAATCGTAATAGTCTTTCCATCTTCGAGTTTAATTAAAACAACACGAATCTTATGTTGCATTACTATAGCTATAACGAATGGATTCTGGTTGTGTTGGATTAGATCGTATCACATAGGATACGACTCACTATGGATTTCATTTGATATGAAACAGTCTTGTTATTGTTTGACCTGATTTTATGGTAATATGAAACAGAGTATCCTTACCCCTGTTTTGATTAAATCACTTTTGATTATGTTTTATATTGAATGATAAAATCATTTGAATCATTAGTGATTCGTTTTTGATGTTTATTAAACGAAAATTGGATTTGACTCTTTTAAGAAGATTTGATTTGATTTCTATTTGATCCTGTATGCTATTTTAGACTAGCTACAAAATCAGATGATTATGTAGCTAAGTCTGTAGGATCAATTTTTTATTGTTTTATTAATAAAAATGTCTTTCTAACTGGTTATTTTTGGTCTATTGAAGATCAATTCGAAATGGCAGTGGCTTTGATGAGCAGTTAGGGGATATTTCAAATATTTCACTTGCATTTTGATTTCCTAGTTTAGTTGATTTTGGGATATTTCCTAGATTATGTAAAACAGTTTGATATTATCCACAGGGAGGTTTTACCCTATGGAGAGACTTATAAATACCTATCATTTTTGTAATAAGAGACATCCTCATTCGTTGGAGAACAAGGATATGGAGTTTTAATACAGATTGAAGCAGAATTTGGTGTTTTGTCACAGCTTTAGCTTCTCATTATATCAATATTTTGTTTCATGTTGTGTATATCAATTTGTATCTGGTTAATGACTACTTTAGCTATATTAATCATGTGCAAATGATATAATTTTGATCATTGTAATCCATATCTAGTTTCTTCCAAGTGTATAAAAGACATAACAATTGTTTAATTCAGTTTGTGAATGACAGTTTTATCTTATTCATAAGTTGAATTATCAAATATAAGTTTTTGCATAACAGGTTTCCCTTATTGCAAAGATTTATAAATCATAAAATTGTTATGATCTTTTATGTCTTGTTTGTCCTGTATACAACTCAAAGAGCAGCACAGCTTATCGTTTACGAGAAGCTTTTGGACGAGTTTCCTTCCTCCGATCAGCTTCAAAGTCATCATACACAGGACAAATTGGGAGCGTTTCCAGGTCAGTTTGTCATTTATTTGTTTAGATAGATATATAAGTTAGTATATTAGATCGTTTAATTTTAGTAAATATATTAGATCGTTTAATTTCAGTAATTTTATTTCTTATTCATAAAATCAAAAAATCAAAAATATCTCTTGATGTCTTACGGCAGAAAGTAAATGATTTTTACAGGTTTTATTCAAATCTGCAAGTTGTGTATATTGTATATTTGTGAATAAGTTGTATTATAACTAGTAGCTGGACAGTTATTTAATAGAGTTAGTGTAATAATAATTAGTAGAATTGTTAGTGTAATCTGTATTTAGTTTTAGTTTATATAATAGTTTGTTTCAATTAGATTAGTGTATTAATTCATTTTTATTATTAGTTAGTTTAGTTTCTTTTATTTTAGTTTTGGTTAGTTTGTTTAGTTAGTTTTAGTTTGTTTTAGTTAGATTAGTTAGTTTAGATTAGTTTTTGTCTTTGATTTTCTTAGGACCTTAGAGCGGCCAACGGAGCCGTTAAACCTGTCAGGGTGGTTCATTCCAAACGGCTTGGGTTATTTAGACAACCCCAGACCGGTTCCACTCTCTCAATTGACGGACGGACAATTTCGCCTGTCAACAGGTGGTCAAAGTTTCTGAGGTCAAAGTTCCACAGGTTATAGTTTTCAGGTCAAAGTTTCGAAGGTCATAGTTCTTAAGGTCATAAGTTTTTGAGGTCATAGTTCATGGGGTCAAATTTTCAAAAGCAGTTCACAAGGTCACACTTCCTGAGGTCAAAATTCAGAAATCAAAATGACAAGGCACTACCAAAACCATTATTTTATAAAAATTATCCATATTTTTAAAACCAAGCATCTAACAATATCATAAAAGTCTTTTAAATTAAGATTTATTCATAATAACACAAGTTTTTAAATTATGAAAAAATAAATTGAATTTTTGGTTACTCCATGCTTATTAAATACCCAAAGCAAAATCCATACTTATTAAATACCCAAAACAAAGTCAAAATTGATGCAACAATACCAATCATTCTTTAAAAAAGAGTTAATTGTTTGCATGAAAAAATAATAAAACTAATCCATTTTTTGAAACCATGTTTGATGCAGGCAAGAGTATCATAAATTTATGCATTGTTGCTTTTCAAGTTCCTCCTAGAACTAGAAGAATTGAACTCAAAATCGATATCTTCAATTGTAAAAACCAAGTAATAATGTAAAAAAATTAAAAAATTAATAAAAACAATGATTACATTTATAAAGTTTCATACAAATCAAATATGATATATAAAATAATTTTCATAATCTTAATCTAAACATTCTATGTTTTAACTCTTCTCCCCAACCCCTGAAAATCGAGAACATGTCTCCGATATTCTAATCTTCTTGGTATTAATCTTCTCGAGTAAATCGAATCCTCCTTTGTTGAAATGGCCATGGTTACCAATAGTGGGGCAGACTCCTAGGGAGAATCCATAGATTGTACACAGACTCAGGACTATATCAATCTCCCTTTCAAAATATAATTTAAAACACAACATTTATTTATATTTTTTGACATTTTTTTTAAGATTAGTTGAAAAGAAAAATTTTAAATGAAAGAATCTCTTGATTACTTAAAATAAACGAAGAAAAATTGATATATATATATATATATATATATATATATATATATATATATATATATATATATATATATATATATATATAATCACGTTGCAATAAAGATATTTTACAATATTGAATCATTTTTACACAATGATTTCAACCATTCAAATTCAAATTTGTGGAAAAATTTATTAACAAAAATAAAATAAAATCTTAAAACCTTTTGACTTATATGTAACATTATATAAAACTAAGATAAAAACAAACAAACCTTTCATATATTTAAAAAACAATTTTACTTTTATTCACTAATATTAAAACAAAATTACAAGTACTCCAACTTAAAACAAAATTACAAATGCTCTAACTTAAAAAAAAATCATACTTCTATTCACTAATATTAAAACAAAATTACAAATACCCCCAACTTAAAACAAAATTACAAATGCTTCACCTTAAAAAACCATATGCAAAATTGCAAATGCTCAAAACTTAGAAGATCAGATGAACCGGTAAAAGTTTCAGCGGGTATCATAAAAATCTAAAAGAAATTTCTAATTTAGTTAGAGTTTCCGTAAAAGTTTCAGCAGATATCATAAAAATCAAAAAACAATTTCTAATTTGGCCAGAGTTTCTTTCAAAAATCTACTTTGTGGTTGTTTCTTCTTGCTCTCTACGTTTTTTCTCCCATTATGTAAAAAAAATATAAAAACCACTATGCGCAACATAGTGGCTAAAGCAATGATTAAAATTTTCTTCTGAAACCAAGATGATAACATCTTAAACTTGTCTAGGCTATTCACAATTAAAAAAAATTGTTGATGAGTGTTGTACGTGTCATGACATCAAAATGCAAACATGCAAGCACAGAAGAGAGAAGATATAATAAATGCAAATGTGGCATCTCCTAAGGAAGTAGTTGCGCAAAGCTGATAAGAAGAAAACATAGGTGAAAATAATTTAAATAAATAAAACAAACAATAGTTTAAAATACATTGCACTGCATATGTAGAAATATAGTCTGACCTCAATAATTAAGATTAAAAAAAACTCTCAGCAGCTTTTGGGCATCTTGAGTACAGAGAAACTGTCGCCTCCATCCATCCATGCAAATCTTCATCTCCAGGCATTCACGAAGGTCGTCGATATTGATAAAATATTTAGCAGCATGAGAGGGATTGTGTATCCAAACATACGGCTCACAACACCCATCGTAGAAGAAGCCGCTCTCCCCCTTGGTCGAATAGTTGTTGTATATCTTGTCGGTCCTTACCGTCTTACTGCAACCGAGTTTCACAGGTCTTCATGAGAATCGATCCTACCCTTATCTGTATATGAACACGCCAGTTCGTCAGGTTTTTCACCCTTGTTTTCGATTTGGATGGTTTCTTCAAGTCATGTTGGAGATCTGCTACTAGCCTCTGCAAGTCATGCTGGGAGCATGTCATGTTGGAGATCTGCTACTAGCCTCTGCAAGTCATGCTGGGAGGATGTCACCATCCGCAAGTCATGTTGTGGGCATTCATACAATTGAGAAGCATAGAGGTTTAGGACGTAAGCTCAAGTTCCTTTGTAGACTTTGTAAAGGATGTCATCTAACTCACTTGTGCCCTACTACTACCATGGTACAAGAAGTGTGGTCCTTGTCGAGGGACCCTTTGGGTTCTAAATCGTATTTGGTTTTCCAACAATCTAATCCTTCTTTGGTTGATACAACAATCATACCGATACAATCTTCAATCGACACCACTCTTTTTTGGGGGGGGCTGATGCTTCTCTTGACCATCTTGTCTTGCATCTTGTTCAACCAATAGTCATGCCGATGCAATCTTCAGACGACACTACTCCTGTTTTGGGGAGTGATGCATTTATTGACCATGTTGTCTCACATCCTATTCAATTAATGGTTGAAGAAGTGCTCATGTTGATGCAATCCTCGGTCGATCCCACTCTTCTCTTGGAGGATGACAATTCTAAGGAAGTGACATTGTCGATGCAATATTTTGTCAATCCCACTCTTCTTTTGGGGGGTGATGCGTCTTTTGACCATTTCCTTAGCATTTTTGTTCCTCTACCTTATGAATAGGGGAGCATTCCACTTTCTCGTAGTATGCTCCCTCCAAGTCCTAGGATGGTTTCCTTTGATTGGAATGATCTTGTAGAGCATCAAATTCCTTCTCTGCAAGGATCCTCTGCAAGTATTTTATCCTCCTCACTTTGGAAAGCTTTGGGTTCTCCCAAGCTTGTGTCAACTACCAATGAGTTGTGAGATTTTTTCAGAAGTCCTGCATGGGAGCCTTGGCCTTCCCCCATGATGTGTTGCTAGAACAAAATCCTTGAGTCTTAGTTAAGCTCTTTTTAGACTCCCAAAAATGAAAACATTGTTGAGTGAACTTGTCTCTTTCACACTCATTAAATGGTTTTGAAAACATGTCTATTTGGTATACATTTAACCATTTTCCAAACCAAGTAGAATACTTACGAAAAATGAATACTCTATTCAACATTGACTAGAAGAGTTATCTTGGGTATTATTTTATTCTTTTTCAGGCCTAGGGGACTAAATCTAAGAAAAATGATATTCTTTGGAGTTAATTTGTAATCACATTCCATCATCCTGCTTGTAGTATTTATCCTATTATCGGTTCCCTCTTTCTCGTTAAAAGACTCTTACCTCATCAATTTACATCACTAGCCAAGCAAATCCTTTTTTATATCCCTTGCGTCTTGACACTCGGTACCCTAAGAGGAAACATTCCCCCAAGTTTCCATGTCCCACATGCACTTCCTTGCATTGAGCATAGGTATGTTCCACTGTTTGGAGCTAGTTGCTTACTCGTGACACTAGTTTCCTCCCCTGTATCATAGTATTTCTTTGCCTATGAAAAAACAAAAAAAGACGGGCGGGAAAAGAATATTATATCTTATCGGTAGTAGCCATGTCGCCTTTGAACAAAGCAAAACTTTTTGAGTCCACTTTCATCCAAAGTTTGGGTTTTGCATGACCTTAGGAAGATGAGCTCTTTACTTAGAATTTACTCCTCCGACTGGTTATTTTTTCATTCCCTATGGAGAGTTTGTTGATTCCTCTTGCATCACAAAATTTTCTCATCAAGTCTATGTTGCATGAGTTATCCATATGTCTCATGCTCTTGTTCAAAGGAATTCTATAATAGTGTGTCAGCCATTTCTCAGAACTCTTGAATTTTCATGTCGGCCATACCCTCAGTGCATCTCAAAGTCACATGAAGTTGTAGTTCTACCATGCACCCTAGTTTTACTTTCATTATGGGTAGGTAACCTTGAACCCAACAATTGACATCTCCTCATTGGTCGCTGACGGAAGGGTTTCCCTTGTGTTTGACGATAATAAATCTATTCACGCATTGGGATTCGTGCAATGTCTAGGATTCCATTATCCTTATTGGTGGTTTCCTCTCCTGTGTCGGCAACATTCCTCATTGGATGTTATTCAGAGGGTCTCCTTCGTGCACTACTTGCATCTGGCGCATGCGAGAGATGCACAGAGTCGTTGGTTCATGAACATCATATTCGTCCGATCTCCTCCACATCATCAAGCTATTGCTTTGTACCTCATGTTGACTGATGAGAGATGCCCTAATGTTCTCCTTTTAGAGGGTCTCCTTCCATCAACTTTAGCTCATCTATTCTGGAAATGAGGCCTAGAGTCTTATGAGTACCTAGAGGCTTGCAGTCATCAGTGGCAGGTTCTCCCACCATCGATTGTTGAGAATACATCAATATCTCCTAATCGATGGATTCTTCAAGTTTTTGACCTCAACACCCTTATTCACACTTGTAAGAATGTAATCGGTGCCTTGATACCTAATTTCATTATCAATAGGTTGTCTCTCATTTGTTAACGATATACCTTAATGATCATTAATCAAACAAATTCTCATTTTGTTCGACATCAACTCCTCTATTCACATGATGTAGAATTTCACCTTTGGAGGATGGTGTAGAAGACCTCAGGCTTACAGTAGCAACATTCCTAATCTGTTGATTTCTTTCATTGCACCGGTACCTATATGATTTCAGTGATCATGTGAGATCAGATTGTACTCCATTGTATACAAATATCTTCAGATTGATTTTGAGACTGGATTCCACTAGGCCTTGTTAGTGACTATGACAGCCTATGGCATGTGCCTTCTTTTTATTTCCTATTCATGGCCATGAACAACTATTTAGTATATTTCCACATAGATCTGCAGTCTAATTCAAATTGACAGCCATGTGTAGAAAGTCATTATGGATTGTAATATTCTCATGAGTAACTATCACTTCCAGCTGAGTCTCCATTACTCGACTTATGGGAATTATAATGTATTTCAACCATCACAAATACTCCTCTAACCTCACACATTAGGGGCATTTGTTACAAAAAAAATATCCTCACCCCATGCAACTTGCTTGGATGACCTTTCCATTTTCCTATGCAGACTTGAAGTTCCCTTTTTATCTTCCAGAGCCAAAAAAACACATTTTTCCACATATACGTGCCCTATTAGTTAAAGAAAAAGTGTATACGCAAGTTGCTCCACCACAACCCACGTACATCGGCTTTGGTGCTCAATATTAAAAATTATGTTGGGTTTCCATGCCATGTCATGAGATCCATGATCCTTGACCTTCCATATGCTGGAAACGCTTTAACTTGGCCCTTCAATTCCATTTGAAGGCTATAAATTGAGCCATATCCAATCCTTGGAAAAGAGGAGAGAATTCAACTTGGAGAGAAAAGACACTCTAAGGAAATTTCACTTCATATTGATTATGCATCCCTTTATCCTTGAAAGTATGAACTCATTGTTCAACCCCTAAACTCTTCCTTCTTTGTGATGGAGAACCTACTTGTCTCCTTTGTATGATCTTGCCTTTGGTGGAGGATTGAAGTGGTGGAGGCCCAACTGGAGGGACTTAGTTTCTCGATTCTGATATGTGTCATTATAGAATTTTGTCACCTATATACTTTTGTTGAT
This sequence comes from Picea engelmannii, assembly GCA_009831015.1. Classification (NCBI taxonomy): domain Eukaryota; kingdom Viridiplantae; phylum Streptophyta; class Pinopsida; order Pinales; family Pinaceae; genus Picea; species Picea engelmannii. The sequence continues at coordinate 399,636 of ML785002.1, forward strand.
TATTTGAATAGAAATATTATTTTCTTGTCCAATTGATATCTTGCAAATATTTGAATTATTATTCCATGGGCATATTTTTCATGTATGATGATGGAATATGCTAATCTATATGCTAACATTATATATTATTAGTATATGCTTGTGTATCTTGGTTGTTGAGGACAAGTTGCAAGTATAAATGTTTGAGTTGTGTGCTCAATGGTGGTCTGCATTGAACGTTTGGATGAGGCAGGCTCTTGGCCTTGTCTTGTTAGCATTTCATTTATATAGCATACATGGGATTAGAGTTGATTTCTGCGTTACATTCTGTCTATTTTGGTTTAACCCATACCATGGACATATTTTCCTCGTAACAGACTAGGCAACGAGCCAATGGTGAAATGGCTAGTTGTACGTATTGCAAGCTCTCTACAACAGGAGGATATTGGGTAGGGGGGTCAAGCAATCACCTAGGGGGGAAAGGACCTAACACGGGGTCGCATCTGGCATGCTCTCGATCCTGTGCGGACCCTCGACCCACCCCCTAAAATTCACCAATGTCGTAGTTGACATGCTTACCCAAAATAAAATCAGCCCATAATTTTCTCATAAAATATAAGGGCATCTCCCTGTTATTGCAAGGAGATTTATCAAAAACCATATACCGCCTATCCATCCAGTTTTTACTAATCTAAGGATGGATGCACTGGTGAATGGTAGTTCTTGTCTATTTCTAGGATCTCTAAATATAGACAATATTTGTTGTTTTGAAATGCCTAGTTCTTTGACTTGGTTTCTGTCCAAACCAGTGTTATAATACTCATACATTTTTTCCCTATAATCAGAAATAGAGGTCAATTTCCCTTGGGCACTTGCAATGGACTTCATAATGATGTCCAAAGAAGTGACCAAGGAGACTCTACTAGGCTCTCTAGTGTCCCTTAATTGTTCCTCAAGGGTTCTTAATATAACCAACCCCTCATCAAATTAAGTGTTTTCATTGGGTGGTTGTGGTGGGTTGGGGTTTTGATCTTCTTGATTTTTTTTTGAGCAGTTTAGATTGTCTTGGGGTTCCATTATATTATATATGTTGCAATTTAAAATCCATGGCATGTAGATTAGGTTGGTTTTTTAATTAAAATACATAATTACAATTAATTAAAAGCCACTTCCAAACCTATAGGTTTAGGAATGGAACAAACATGTGTTTGTGCGAGTGCGCGTTCTTGCTGACCCACTTGCTAGTTTTTCGGCCACAAAATTATTGCACTCACCCACATGTCGGTGATGTCTGACAAGAATCAATAATATAACTTGAATCAAAGGAAAGACAAGATGACTAGGAAAGAGACCCTAGTGTGTAGTTGCCAACACTTCTAAAAAATAGAGTTAGTTCTAGAACTAAAAATATCAAATCATGATGGTAACTTAAAGGATAAAAATTTAATGGACTGGATTGAAGAATCATTAAAGTATTTCAAATATTAAAAAGTTGAATTATCCCATAAGGTGAAGTTTGTTGGCACCAATTTGAAGGGGTGTGTCACTATTATGGAAAGATTGTGTACTAAAAGATAGAGTTTATAATTGCAAGGACAAGATTAAGACTGGTAAGAAAATGGTAAGTAACATGGGAGTGAAAACCTTACCTATAAATTATCATCAAGTTCTGTACATACATGATGGATATTTGAGGCAAAGGTAGACATGAGTTCGAGGGAACATAGAAGAGTTCTCCATATTGTCAATTAGATCATGCATCGAGGAACCAAAATTTAAAATGGTTGCAAGGGATGTCAAAGGACTAAGGTTTCAAAATCGAGATGAATTGAACACTCATTATTTTCATACTCTAAGTAAATCTTACCAAATTACTCTTAAAATTGATGAAAAGTTGAGTAGAAGACAACAAAGTGCTAGAGAAAGAAGGTGGATGTGGATATAGAGAAAGATTTGGATGGAGTCAAACAAATGTAAGAAATGAAGATGGAGCAAGTAGTCACACTAACAACTTCAAGGAAGGTAACAATGCTAGAAGAGGCAGTGGAAGTAGGTATGTTACTATATGTTACGATTATGGTAAACAAGGACACAAGATGGCAAAATGTCTTGAGAACCAAAATGATGGAACAAGGAATGAAGGAAGGGGACATGTATAGCTCAAGAAATGAAGTCTTGTATTTTTGGGGACAACGTTATATAGATTCACCATGAGCAAAGAGAAAATATCATGTTTAGAATGGTGTTACTCAAGCCAAAGAAGAAAATTGCAGAAGAAAAAATCTTCAACACAAAATGAAAAATAAAAGGTAAGTGTTGTGATTTGATTATTGATGGAGAAAGAAATGAAAATATTGTATATAAAGAGGTGATATAAATAATTTAACATTAAAATGTGCACCCCAAGTTATTAGTGGATGAAAACTTTCATGATTGTAGAAAGGATACCAGGTTACTATTTCTCAAGAATGTATGTTGAACTTTCAAATAGGAGATTATGAAGACCATGGTTCTTGAGGTCATAGTCATTGAGGTCATAGTTCCTGAGGTCACAGTTCCATAGGTCACAACTCTATAGGTCATAATTGTCGAGGTCAAAGTTCCCTAGGTCATAGTTCCCCTTCTTGAGGTCATAATTCGTGAGATTAAAATTTCCGAGGTCATAGTTCTTGAGGTCATGGTTTGTGAGGTCATAGTTTTTGGGGTCAAAGTTCCTGAGATCATATCTTATGAGGTAAAAGTTCCAAAGGTCATAGTTCCCAAGGTCAAAGTTCTCAAGGTCATAGATTAGGTGGTCAAAGTTTCTGAGGTCAAAGTTCCTCATGTTATAGTTCTGAGGTCAAAATTTTGAAGGTCATAGTTCCTCAGGTCATAGTTCCTAAGGTCATAAGTTTTTGAGGTCATAGTTTGTTGGCCCTCGACCAAGTTGTGAGGAAACATTGGTCAGAGTTGGCCCACTTTTGGACTTCAACACATTGGTCGAGGAAGGAGTGCCCAGGCGGAGCTGAGATCGCGGATCTCACTTATTTTGCAGGCTATGTGGACCCAGTAAGGGGTTCCTTAGGGTTTTTGTAATGGCTTATGGGTTGTCGTCCCATGGGCTTTTCCCATGTTTGGCCCTATTGTAATGGTTTGTAAAAGTATAAATAAAAGAAGAATGTGTGGTAGAAGTAGTTCTTGAGTAGTCTTTTGAGCTAAGTGCAAGTGGTATGAATGGCTTTGTGCAAGGGAGTGAATGTGTGTTAAGGTTGTGTGCATGATAGAGAGTGGCTTTGTTCCTTGACCTAATTTTGGAAGGAGGATCTGGTGCTCAGTGCACAGATCTCATGTCTGGTGCGAAGCTTGACTTTGTGGCTTAGTGCACAAGAGTAACTGAATGTAAGAGATTGACGGATAATAAAGAAGCCAAGCGGTTAGTGGACGTAGCCCCACATTGAGGTGAACCACTCATATCTTGTGTCTTGGGTTGCTTTGTGTTGTGTTCTTTATTTTATGAATCTGCTCAGTGCTTTCATTAGTATGTATGATAGATAGATATGTTATTGCTTAAGTGATTTACTTGTGATAAGGGTAAGTGAAGGTTAGATCCAACTCAGTGCTAAGTGCTAAAGATATAGAATCATTTATTGTGACTGCATGGATCTACCTTAGATATGTTCTGTGATGTTAATAAGGTTAATGAACTAATGCATGTCACTTCCTAAGAGTTAACAGAATACCATGTGAAGTGTTATTATCACATATTTGTGTCCCAGCCAGGTTACAGACACATGCGTCCTATAACCCCCCCTGCTTCTACCTCGGGTGACAATCTCCTGCCTCGCAGGTGTTGTCGAAAGGGTTAGTAGTCAGGGTTTTGTTGGTGCATTGTTAATCATTGAACCCTGGGTTTTCCCCTGTGCCAACATAGTTCATGAGGTCAAATTTCCAAAGGTAGTTCACAAGGTCACACTTCCTGAGGTCAAAGTTATCCATATTTTTAAAACCAAGCATCTAACAGTATCATAAGAGCTCTATGTTGCACGAGATTCTCAAATGTGGGAACGTTGGGAAAGTGGATACAAGTGTAGACCCCATTCCACATAATGATAAAATTGAAGCTCAATCCAAGACAAAGTTAATTAGTGGATACAAGTGTAGACCCCATTCCAGATAATGATAAAATTGAAGGTCAATCTAAGACAAAGTTAATCTAGGACAACGTTGTTCCTATTGCAACAAGTAACAACTACAATATCAAAATTACTAATTTAATTTGTACTAATAATTATATAAATATATTTAACACAATATTGAAAGTTTAACATCCATAAAGATTAGATTAGAAAATGAGAAACAAAATTGAAAATACATATATAAAGTTTTAATATCTTTTAAAAATTAAACTTTAAACATCTTTGTAAATTTGAAGCATCATTCTTGTTCTGATTTGACAAAACTAAATAGTGATATTTTGTAATTTGAAAATACAATAAAAATCAATGATATAGTTGGTTGAGAGCAACAACAAATTAGAAACTATGTTTAATGCATGCAAGAGTATCATAAATCTATGCATTGTTGCTTTTCAGCGTTCCTCTTAAAAGAATTGAATTCAAAACTGAATTGTAAAAGCCAAGTGAAATCAGATTACTATCTTGATGTAAAAAAAAAAAAAATTAGTAAAAAACAATGGTGATATTTGTGAAGTTTCATAAGCAATTTTCATAATCTTAATCTAAATGTTCTATGTTTTCACTCTTCTCCCCTGCCTGTGAAAACCCAGAACATGTTTCTCCCATCTTCTAATCTTCTTGGTATTCAGAAGATTACTTCTGACATCAACAAATAGGGCATTGATTACATTATCGGATGCCACGCCATACTTTCTCAAGTAAATCGAATCCTCCTCTGCTAAATCGGTGCCCATAGTGGGGCAGATTCCTACGGAGAATCCATTTAAAATTTTCCAATTGCAACAGTGTTGTGTATTTTCTTTTGAATTAGACTCGGGACTGTATCAATCTACAGCATTTATTTACATTTTTCTATAGATTAATTAAAAAGGAAAATTTTAAATGAAAGAATATGTTGTTTACTTAAAATAAAATAAACTAAACGAATATGAATATATATATATATATATATAAACAAAATTTATAATGATAAACATTATAAAATCAGTTGTAATAAAGATAATTTACAATATTGATTCCATTTTTACAACATGATTTCAACCATTCATTCAAATTCAAATTTGTGGAAAAATTTATACCCAAATTTTAAATATTAACAAAATTAAAATAAAATCTTAAAACCGTTAACTTATTTATAACATTTTATAAAACTAAGATAAAAACAAGCAAACCTTTCATATATTTAAAAAACAATTTTATTTTTATTCACCAATATTAAAACAAAATTACAAATACTCCAACTTAAAACAAAATTACATATGCTCCACCTTAAAAAAAACCATATGCAAAATTGCAAATGCTCAAAACTTAGAAGATCATATGAACCTGTAAAAGTTTCAGCAGGTATTATAAAAATCTAAAAACAATTTCTAGTTTGGCCAGAGATTCAGTAAAAGTAAAAGAAACAATTTCTAGTTTGGCCAGAGATTCAGCAAAAGTAAAAGTTTCAGTAGATATCATAAAAATCTAAAAGAAATTTTTGGCCTGAGTTTCTTTCAAAGATCTACTTTGCAGTTGTTTCTTCTCGCTCTCTGCGTTTTTTTCTCCCGTTATGTAAATTGAAATGTGTGATCTCGGAAGAAAGTAACTGCGCAAAGCTGCTCAGAAGAAAACATAACCGAAAATAATTTAAACAAATAAAACAAACAATAGTTGAAAATACATTGCACTGCATATGCAGATATATAGTCTGACCTCAATAATTAAGGTTAAAAAAAACTCTCAGCAGTTTCTGGGCATCTTGAGTAGAGAGAAACTGCCGTTCCCTCCATCCATATAAATCTTCATCTCGAGGCATTCACGAAGGTCATCGAGACTGATGTATTGCTGCTTGGCTGCCATGGGTGAGATCAAATATTTAGCAGCGTGAGAGGGATTGTGTATCCAAACGTATGGCTCACAACACGCATCGTAGAAGAAGCCGCTCTCCCCCTTGGTAGAATAGCTGCTGCATATCTTGCTGGGCCTTACCGTCTTACTGCAACCGGGTTTCAGTGTGTAGGTCTTCATGAGAATCGATCCTACCCTTATCTGTATATCGACAGGCCAGTCCGTCAGGTTTTTCACCCTCGTTTTCGATTTGGATGGTTTCTTCCCCATCACCGAGAACAACAGGAATAAACACATTATTTCTCTCCCACTCTCCCTTCCTCCTCCAATGAAAGTGAACGTCTGATCGACAAGAGGAGAACCAGCATTTATTCCCGTGATATTAGAGCAAAGATGCAGGGTTCGAGAAGAAGAGAAACTTCGAATTGCTGGGGAAGATTCAGGCGCGACACTGCTGGCTTCCAGTGGAAGATTGCCTTTTCGGATATCGAGTAAAAAACAGTACATTTATTTAGGAAGGAAAAGATGTTTGTTCGGTTGTGTGTCTGTTATGCCACTGCTTTACAGAGTAAATTCTGGGGGGCTGAGCCTTTTTAGTTATATATTAAATGCTACTTTCACCTTTAGACATGGCAGAGAGGCCGAGTCGCCGACAACAAGCATGTGCTGCGCCTATTTAGCTGTATACCAAATGCCGTATACGAATGCCGTTGCACAGAACCGGACAACAGGCCTCAGAGATGGATTGATTGTAGGTATCAGTGTTTGAATAGAGGAGAAATGACAAAATATCAAATTACAAATAATATAGGTATCCTTGGATTCCCTACAGCTCCCTCACCTATCATCTTAACATCTTGGATTAAGGTGTTGATTTGAGGTTATCTTCTTAGATTGGTTTTGAGTGCATTATTTTTAAATTCATTTTAAATGATAATTTGTAGTATCTCACAATTCAAATCAATATATAGGATTAATTTGTTTCTTATCATTTCTTCAATTAATTAATAAGTTGAATCATTATATCATTATCATTGAAATCAATGCAGTCTATTGTTTGATATTATAGCATAGTTAAAATGAATACAACTATTTGATTATTGGGTACTTGATTATGAAATCAATACAACCTAGTGTTTTATGTTATATCATTATCTATCATATCACTGAAATCAGTGCAGCCTATTGTTTTATGTTATATCATTATCACTAAAATCAATATACCCTATTGTTTTGTGTTATATAGTTGTTGAAATCATTTAGACCCCCTTATTTATCGTAGTGTATTATATCATTATTAGTGAAATCAATGCACCCTATTGTTTTGTGTTATATCACTACTTGATTATGCTAAATCATTTTTTATTATACCATGACTTAAATCAATGCATATTGTTTTGCATTTTGTCATTATTGAAATCATTTCAATTCTCTTATTTCTCTAAATCATTTTTTTAATATCATCACTGAAATCAATATGCCATATTGTTTTATGATATATAATTATTGAAATCAATACATGCAATCAATGATTGATGTTGCATTCTCTTTTAGTTTACATGATTGGAACATATCAATAGTATAAACTAAAACTAGGTGAATTTTGAAACAGTTTTCATTTTGATAACCGATTAAAGCTTCATATTGAACTATTACCTCAATAATATATTCAATTCCAATATATTTCTTGTTATTTTATATTTCAAACAATTTGAAAATGGATGAATGTCCAAAACATGACTACTTTTGTTATATTATACTCATTAGAATGTGATCCTATATATTTATTAAAATGTGATCCTATATATTTATATGATACATAATAAACATGCAATATCTAGTGTTAAATTTAAAGTCTCTAAATAGTCAAAACAATTTGGAAATTAGCATCTAGGACAAGGTTGGTCCTCTAACATTTGATATTGATCTAGATTTAATATTCATTTTAACACTTATTTAGGAATATTATTGAAATTTGGAACAATTATTCAAAATATAATATAATAATATAATATATCATATGGATTGTTATTTATCATAATAGATAGATTATAGATTATTTATCATATAGATAGATTATTTGATGTTGATTATGCTACTAACCTTCAACATAATGTTATTTGTACTGTTATTATTTCTATAATAATTGATCTCTAATATGTCTCTATGCATGATAGATTGGAGTTAAGTGTATATTGATTGGATCATTTTTTAGGGTCAAAAATATTAAGTGTGCATTGATATTGATGATATAGGCATCATGACTATAAACTATAAATACATATGAATAAATCTTATCAATTTTCAGCTAAATTAAATAAGCAAATTATCAATTATAACATGTTAATTTATATAATATATAATTAATGATATTGATTATACACTTACAATAAAATCTCATCATGATTATAACAAAATTATTCAAATCACAAATGAAAAGATTAAAATATTTATTTTCTTGCAACATCTTATTGAAATATGAAAAGGTTTTTATTATTGAAATGGAGAATGTTTTCTCCAATAAATGCAACAAGAATCTCATTTCGATGGCCGACTGCAAATGACAACCAACCTATGTGACGCGCGTCAAGTTGTTCATGGTAGCATTTAAAAGGTGGAGATTTAATATATTTAATCTCTTTGTATCTAAGAATGGATCGAAAGGGCAACGAGAGGGCACTAGCAATCTTTGCTTCAAAGGAGGCCATATGGAAATGAAGAAAAAAAAATGACTATTACAAAAGCTGGGATTTCAACGCTAATGAAGATATCATGCGGAAATGATTTTTTAGTTGTTGTTTTTATTCGAAAGTGTGCATTGTTTAATTCATAGGTTTTTCTTTATTTTTAATGAAGTACAAACAGAGTAACATGATTTAAGTTCGTGATTATTGACGTACTTTGGTGTTATGTAAGAATAAGTTCACTGAGTTGGTTATGTTTACATTTTGTTAGATCTTGTGGTTTTTGGAGGATGGGGTGACCCAAGAACATGTTATCTTTGTGTGTTTGTGTATGTGAAAAGAGGTCAAGTTGTATGATTGACTGCTCTAATTATATCTTAAATGGATCGAATGGTAGGTCGAAGTTGATGGTTGAGAAAGAGCGTAGTCTATGAGATTTCAAAGTAGGTAGAAATATTGATGAAGAGACTAGAGGACACAAAGATCAATTAGAAAGTGAGATAGAACTCACGATTCAACTCAACACGTACATTAATCAGAAATGATTACATTTATAAGCTCTGAGAGTTGTTAACTAACTCCTTAGAAATAGGATCAAAACGAATCTCTACTTACATGTATCCTAACAATCTCACATAATTCTAATTTTAACATTTTGACATTATTATTCCAACTCTTCACCTTAATGGAGAAATGGATTCTCTACCACACCTAATTGTTTCCTACATTCTTCAAAACTCATCTTTCCAAGAGGCTTGGTAAATATGTCAGCCACATTCTCAGTGGTATTACAGTAGGTCAAGTCAATTTCCTTCTCTTGTATCTTTTCTCTTACAAAATGATGTTGGATTTCAATATGCTTTGTTCTAGCATTATAAATTGGGTTGTGTACCAATTTAAAAGAACTTTGATTGTCACATTTGAGAACAGTGGGCTTCATTTTCTTATTGCCAATATCTTCAAGAATTCTCCTTAACCAGACAGCTTCACATGTAGCATTACATAGAGCCTTTGTATTCAGCTTCTGTTGATGATAAAGAAATAGTTGGTTGATTCTTATTGCTCCAAGACATGACCCCTGTACCAATGTTGAATGCATATCTTGAAGTTGATTTCCTGTCATCGGGATTTCCGGCCCAATCTGAATCAGAGTAACCTGCCAACTCAACATCACAATTAACAGTTCCTTTCAGATATCGAAGGACTTTCTTTGCAGCTGCCCAGTGGCTTTCAAGTGGCTTAGCCATGAACTAACTAAGGATGCTGATTGAATATGCTATGTCTAGTCTGGTAGTAGTGAGATAGTTCAAACTTCCCACCAACTGGTGATACAGCATCCCATTTGCTTCTTTAGTTTCATCAACACTAGATAACTTTGCATTCTGTTCTAAAGGTGTTGATACTGCCTTGCATTCATTCATATTGAATCTTTCCAGTATTTCCCTTGTGTATTTACTTTGAGTGACCATTGTTTTACCATCTTCTCTCCATATTTCCAAACCTAAACAATAATGTATTTCACCAAGATCCTTCATTTCAAACATCTATGATAACTGAATTTTAATATCTTCAATCAAGTGAGAAGCATTGCCTGTTATAATCAAATCATCAACATATAAAGATACCAAAGCAACATCCCCATTTTCATCCTTATTGACATATAAATTAGGATCATTTTTTATTATCACAAAACCTTTCTGAGCAAAGAATGAATCAATTTTGATATACCAGGATCTTGGTGCTTGTTTTAAACCATATAGAGCTTTCTTTAGTTTACACACAAGATCCTCTTGTCCTTTCTTTATAAATCCTTCAAGATGAACTAAATAAACTTATTCTTTTAAATCACCATTCAGAAATGTAGATTTAACATCTAATTGATGTATTTTCCAATTGTGTTGTGTAGCTAATGCAATCATGACTCTAATTGTATTTAACTTAGCTACAGGTGCAAAAGTGTCCTCATAATCAATTCCTTCCTTTTGTGAATACCCTTTTGCAACTA
>ML785002.1:410358-450555 GCA_009831015.1 Picea engelmannii
ATTTAACATCTAATTGATGTATTTTCCAATTGTGTTGTGTAGCTAATGCAATCATGACTCTAATTGTATTTAACTTAGCTACAGGTGCAAAAGTGTCCTCATAATCAATTCCTTCCTTTTGTGAATACCCTTTTGCAACTAATGTAGCCTTGTATTTGTCAAAACTTCCATCTGCATTAAATTTGGTTTTATACAGCCATTTACATCCTATGGGAACTTTGTTTTCAGGAAGTTTTATTAATTCCCATGTTTCATTCTTCATTATCGATTCATATTCTTCATTCATTGCATTTTTACATTCCTTATGATCTTTAGTTTGTTCATAAGTAACAGGTTCCACAACATTCATTACTTGTGTCATCAATGCATAATCTTTATACCTAGAAGGTACCTGAATTGTTCGTAATGACTTCCTTTGAGTTCCACCACTTTCATTTCTTCTGCTCTGTGGCGTAAGATCCTTTCTCAGTGACTCAAGAGTGTATGTAGTATCCATGCTGCTTCCACTTTGTTCCTGTACCTGTTCCTATTCTTGTACCTGTTCCTGTTCATCATCTATCTCAACTTTTGCATGAGAATCATTGTCATAAGGAGTATACCAAACATCTTTTTTTACTTATCTCATCCTCTATATTCTCATGAAAAATCACATCTTTGCTTGCAATCAACTTATGGGTACTAAGATCAAACAACTTGTATGCCTTATGATCATCACAATAACCAATGAATATACACTTAACAGATTTTGCATCCAATTTTCTTCTCTCATCTTTGGGAATATGAGCAAATGCCTTTGAACCAAATATTTTTAAATGACCAACCTCAGGTTTATAACCATAAAGAACTTCAAAAGGTGTTTTTGAATCTAGAATCTTAGTTGGACTTCTATTCTTTAAGTAAACAACAATGTTAATGGCTTCTACCCAAAAACCATTAGAAATGTTTTTACCTTTCAACATGTTGCGAGCACATTCCACTAATGTCCTGTTCTGCCTTTCAGCTACACCATTTTTTTGTGGTGTATTAGACACAATGAATTGTTGAATGATCCCATTGTTCTTGCAGTAGCTATCAAAAGCTCCTGAGGTATATTCTCCACCTTGATCAGATCTTAGAATCTTGATGCATTTGCCTGTCCGTTTTTCCACCATAGTTTTAAACTCCTTAAAATATTCAAATACATCACTCTTTTTCCTTATAAAATAAACCCAAGTAAATCTAGATCTCTCATCAACAAATATAAGAAAATACCTTGCACCTCCAAGTGACATGGTTTGCATGGGACCACATACATCAGTATGTATTAATTCAATTATCCCTCTATGTTTCTTCTCTTTATGCATTGGAAATTCCTCCCTATGATGTTTACCTAGTGCACAAGCTTCACATTCTATATGCTCATTTTTCAAAATAGGAAGTCCTTCAGACATCAATTTTTTCTGAAGTAGCACTAAGTCATTTTGATTAAGATTTTCATACCTGTGATGCCATATCTCAATTGTTGACATTGTTGTAGATGTTAATTCTTGATGAGTGCCCCTTGTTACATCAAGCTTATACAAACCTCCAATTCTTGTTCCTGTGGCTATGACTTTATAATGATTCTGAATATCGTTCAAAAAAAATTTAGACTGCATAAATTCGACATTCAAATTTTGATCAGTTATTGTGGAAATAGATATCAAGTTCTTTTTGATGCCTGGAACATACAACACATTATGGATTTGTTTCATTTTCCCATTAGGTAAATTCACACATATTACTCCATATCCATGAATCTTATGAGATATGTCATCTCCTAAATATATGTGTGTATCATTTGTGCTCTCATGATATTCATCAAACCATTCTTTGTTACAAGACATATGAGCTAAGGCTCCTGAATCTATGAACCATGCACTTTCATCATCAAATTCTGCGGATAATGCATCTTTGGAAATAAACAACTTTAGATTCCTAAAACCATCATTGATAGAGGTGTCACTGTTCACATAATTTCCATTATGTCTTCTGAACTTGTGTTTGGATTCATTAGCTTTCCTTTTATAAAAATCTTTAGCATGATGACCAGGTTTCCCACAATAAAAACAATCATCATTTTTCTTATTATGTGCATCAAATTTTGATTGAGTCATACCTCTATTCCTTGGATGAAACTTGCCAGTTTTGTTTCTATCCCATGGCTTGCCCCTGTATGGTGTTTCCCTTTTGCTACTAATGCCAATTCTGAAGTATGAGAGTCCATCTCAAACACCTTCATTCTTTCTTCTTCTTGTAGAAGAATCCTTGTCAATTCAGAAAAGGTAGGTGGTTGTACTCTACCTCCTAGACTTGAAATAAAGACATGATAATCTCTGATTAACCCTTTTAGTGTAACAGTTACCATGTCAGAATTTGAAACTTTCTCACCAATTGCACTTAACTAGTCACATAAATCTTTAATTCTAGAAACATAGGTGGTAATACTTTCATCTGCTTCCATTTTTATGGACAATAACTTAGTCTTCAAAAACAAAATTCTATTTGAGTTTGTAGTTTCATACAAACCTTTCAATATTTCCCAAGTCTCCTTGGACGTTTTACAGTCTCTAATGTGTGGAATTATGTTGTCCTTGACAGACATCCGCAACAACACTTTAGCCTTCATTTCCCATTTCTCCCAATCTGTTCCAGTAACACCTGTGGGCTTGGATTCATCTCCTTTTACAATATCCCACACATTCCATGCTTCAAAAATCGTCAATATCTTAAATTTCCAATCAATGTAATTATCACCATCCAGCTTGGATGCTTCATTCAGATAATTTTCTGGGAATGAAGTTGACATTTCAACAATAAAAAATTCTTTAACCAACTCAAAAAAAAGAATACCTCCACACAGAAACTATGGTGTCTTCACACAGGCAACTCAGCTCTGCAATTACTCCTTGTGCAGCAATCTGGCAGTCAGAATTGCTCTCACGTCAGTAACAATTGAAATGACTCATGTCTTCACACAACAGCTCCTCCCACACAGTAGCTCCTCCCACACAACAACAGCAATATGTGCCTCAAGCGCCCACCAAACAGTGATCTCTAGCGATGGTAAAGAAAGATCTGATTTCTGTTTGAAATTAACTGATCAGTGCAACTCCAGCTCAATACACTCCCACAGATCGCGATTTAGTAAAAAATTTACTAGCAGCAATCTCCAGCTCCAGCACCCTTGAACGCTAATGGAGATAGCAAACACTCAGGAAACTAGCAACAACGAACACTCCACGCAGGCAATCAATCACTACAACACTCTAATCAGTGCAATCACAACAACACACAATACGCAACAGACTCCAATCCTCATGCTAGACAACGATCTGATCCAACAACCACTCACACTCTCCTCCTTGAGCTCTGATACCAAATTAGAAAGTGAGATAGAACTCACGATTCAACTCAACACATACATTAATCAGAAAGGATTGCATTTATAAGCTCTGAGAGTTGTTAACTAACTCCTTAGAAATAGGATAAAAATGGATCTCTACTTACACGTATCCTAACAATCTAACAGAATTCTAATTTTAGCATTTTGACATTATTATTCCAACTAGATCAAAGTTCAAAAATATTTTTATGTAAACTGAGTATTGATATTTGTGATGCAAACATTGAGGGAGGGTGTTAGAATTAATGCTTACTTTAGTATAGATTTGTTTGGATTTGTTTTATAAATCTAGTTAGTTGTGAGAATGAAATCCTATTTATGTATGTGTGGTTGAGATATTTCCTCATGAATTTGTTATGGTGTTGAGGAAAACTTAGTGTATTATTGATTAATAAAATATACATAAAATTATTTTGTACATTTTTGTTCTCTAATTTAAACATTTTTCTATTAGAGGCAATATTGTTTTTGAAAATAGTTATTGGATTAAATTTACATTAATTAATTAATTTTCTTACCAAATCTAAAATAATTAATGGTTTATCAATACATATTTTCTTCAATTCTCATTTTTTAATTCATTTTATTTTTTCCTTTTTTTGTTAGTTTGTCTGTGACATGTGGGACTAACTTGTGGCTAAGAAATCATGACTCGGGGGCATCTAAGCCGTCAAAATCACCTGGCTTGGGGATCGCACCCGGCCTGAGCCACACCAACCCTTAACATGGCTGGATTTTTTGTCCCCGGAGTGCCTTAACAACACACTATGTCACCTAGTGTCCTACACCTTGGAGACTAATTCATTTTACTTTGATTCTCATTTTTTAATTCATTTTATTTTGAGTTGCAATATTTAATTGGTAATGTGTTTGTATCCATATGTTTTATTTTAGTTATATATCTTATAAGTTGACCACTAATGCTTCTAATGATAAGATAAATGTTTCTACTAACATCATAGAATAAGGACTTTGTATGTTAATTGTCAATTATTCTAATGAGAAGCATTTTTTATTTTGAAATAGTAAATAAACTTTAATATACATGAACATAGAAAAATTAAAAAAAATAAAATAAAGAGAGAAAAGAAGTTTAAGTTAAGTGAATTGGACTTTATTGGTTTTAAAGGTGGATGACTAATGTCCTATATTGAGGTGATTGGATGTTTTATTCTCCTCTACAAAGAAACCCAACCACAAAAATGAACTCTATTTTAAGAAGTCAAATACTCTTAGAGATATATAATCAAGCAAATCCAAAGATCTTAGCTCAAAATCTCTAAGTGCCAACTTTAGGTCCATGATTAGGACTAAAAAAAGGAGTAACTAAAAACACAAAAATGTTAAAAAAATAATTACATCCTTACGTAACTAGTTAATTAGTTATTTATATATTTGATATGGTATCAGAGTGGATCTGGGTAGACTCCCTCATAGGAAGGCCTAAGATCCTAGAGATATGAAATCTTGCAAAGTATAATCGTTTTTGGAACTGCCACTGCGTAGAAAAAGAGCACAAAGAAATTGGTTTGCTACACTAGAGACTGAGTCCAGTAAAGGCATACGATCTTGAATATGGTTTACAAACTTATTTTTGTGTTTTATAAAAACAAAAGTTTTGTTTTAGCCAGTTTTAAAAAATTAAAATTATTTCTTAGGTTTTGTGAAGAAATATTTTATTATATTTTATTTTAAAGAAGGTCGTATAAAAAAATTGTTTTCCTTTTAAATAAGGTCGTATAAACAAAGTGTTTTTATTTATTTTAAAGGAGGTCGTGTAAGATTTATATCTTGGCATGGAAATATTTATCCATGAATATTAGGAGCATTGTCACTATTGTTGGCAAGTTGATGGTAACGTGTTGATTGTGGAGCAAGAGATCATTGTGGAAGTTTTGAAGTGGAAAATCATTCATTCATTGGAATAGGAGAGTCCACTTATATGAAAGCCACTAGGTATTACCACAGGATGAGAGGAAAGAGAATCCACGAGAAAAGAATGACGAACTTCTATCTATGCCAGAGAAGTTCACGACGGAGGAGAGAGACCGAGTCAGATTTCATTGTGAGAAGACACTCATTAGTTGTGTAAATATTTGTTGGAAGAGAAGCTTAAATTTGGTAACGACATAAACCTTATTCAATTTTTTTTGATAAATTTTGTTCCAATTTCAAACATCCACAGGATATTTCCGCTTGATTTTATTTGTAGAGATATATGTATATATTTTGAAAGAGATATATATCTTTTTTTTAAGAGGGTAGTGTGAGATTTCTTTTGGAGAGACATATATTATAATTTTAATCAATTTGATATTTGAAGACAAAGCCTCGCGGATTTTCCACATATATGAGATGTTGCCATGTGTTTTTTTTTTAAAGGATAGGAGACCTTCAGATTCTATTAGGAATAGTGCTTACTTTAGAATCAGTTAGGGTTTCTTAGAGATTGTTGAGAGATTCTCTCAACCACTATCTCCAAGTTTAGAATAAGTTGGATCTAAAAAAATATTTATAAATGTATTTATACTTTGTGAATACCTAATCAAAATAAGTTTTTGTGTGATACAAATTCTCTATTTTGGCATCAAAGCATGTTGTTGCTTTGGGTAACTCTCTCACGCGAGGCCTAGGTGTGTGTAAGAGTAATATAGCTTCAATTTTTAGGAAATACATGACACTTCCACACTAACCCTAGAAGAAGAGAAGAATAATTTACTCAAGAATGAAAATGAAACAAGCAATAACAAAGCACATCGAGATTTTACCTTGGAGCTCTTAACCGAGAGAAACCAACATTCCTTTGAGATTTTTTCTCTCTTGTTGTTTTATTCAATCAGAATGAAAGGTTACATTCTATCCATGGTCCACACCTAAGACACAATCGACATCATACCCTCTTGCACATGAAAGAACAACTCTTTAGCCAATCGACTTACATATGCATGACCAAAAACCTACGATTACCATGCATTAGCATTATCACATTATAATTTTTGGACTTACAACACACCTCTTTATAGGCTTTAAAATAGGAAAACCCTAAATATTGGCGCCCAAAAATAGTTACATATCTCTGCATATCATTGGCTACAAATCCCACAATTCTCAAGATTTTGTTACAATTTACTCCAAGTCGGGTTTACTAGTCAGCCTCCATTTGGTCTCTAGTCGGTCGTCTCACGCCTACACTTCAACCTCTTGTCAGTTGACTTGAGGTTGATATATTCGACTTCGTCTTTACCCGGTCGACTCCCTCGGCCTTTGACTTTCTTTTGATCTACCTCGATTTCGACCTGTTGTTGATGCTATCGATCTACCTCGACTTTGACAATCAATCGATTCACCTCGACTAGAATTTCACTGCAAAGAATATAACAACCCAACATTCTCCCACTTGTTGTCTTCTTTGCTGAAACAAGAGATTCTTGAACTTTTGCTCACAGACCTAGGGAGGTAATTCCCATTGCCTCTCTACACCAAGAGAACTTCACAATACTCATAGACTTGGTCAACGAGTTTTCTATGTTTTTCAATGTGTCTACTTTCTCCAGTAGCACCTTGTTAATCTCCACCATATCTCTTACGAAATGTTATTGTACATAAATTTTCTTAGTCTTTGAATGATAAGCAAGGTTCTTTGCCAAAAATATTGTTCTTTGACTATCACAACTCACCTTCATATCTCTCTGCCCAAACCCGATTCTTGAACACAACTTTTGAATCCATACCTCTTCTTTTCTTCCATGAGTGGCTGCCATGTATTCAAATTCTATTGTTGACAAGGCTACAATTGCTTGTCACTTGCACATCTAGCTTATTGTTCCATCGAACATTTTGAAGAAATATATGTTGGTCGGCCTTTGTTGATCTAGATCTCCAACCCAGTCGATGTAAACAAAGCCATGTACATCTAATTTACCATTGTCACCTACAGGTATTCCTTGGTAGCATATATCATAGTCCTTTGTGCCACACAAATACCTGAATACTCTCTTGAAAAAATTTCAGTGCTCCTTTCCAAGTGTCAAAATGTACCTTCTCAACGCTCCCTCTACATGGGAAATGTCTGGTCAAGTCCTCTATTTGTTCTACCGACAACACTTGCATAGGGAACATGTGCCATGTCCTCTATTTCTTCTTGTGTCTTTGGAAATTTTTTAGTAGAAATCCTTGCTCCCACAAGAATTGGCACCTTCACTGGTTTGCAATCCTGCATGTTGAATCGTTTCAAAATGGTTTCAATATACTTCGTCTGATTCAACTAGAGATTTCTAGTGGTTCGATCTCTCTTAATCTCCATTCCTAGAATGAAGTTAGTTGCACTGAGATCCTTCATGTCGTACTTGGAAGATATATGCTTCTTCACCTCCTTTATTGCATCCATGATGTTTCCAATCAACAGCATGTCATTGACATACAAAGATACATATATAAAATTCCCATATTCTTCCTTGGAGTATATGCAGTGATCAGATTTGATTCTCACAAATCCCAAACTAAGGATGTAAGTGTCAAACTTTTGGTACCACATCCTTGGATATTGTTTTAGACCATAAAGGGATATTTTGAGTTTGCACACCAACTCTTACTTTCCCTTTAATACAATTCCTTTAGGTTGTTTCATGTAGATTTCCTCTTCTAGGTCCCCATGTAGGAATGTTGTCTTCACATCCATTTGTTCTATCTCCAAATTGAATGTTGCAGCTAGAAAAATTAGTACTCTAATGGAAGTTAGTTTTGAAATAGGGGAAAAAATCTCACCGAAGTTGACTCCCTCGACTTGGGAGTAACCTTTCGCTACCAGTTGAGCTTTGAACTTCTCCACTTGTCCTGTGGCATTCATCTTCTTTTTAAACACCCACTTGCTACCGACGTTCTTTCTTCCACTAGGTAACTTGACTAAATCCCATGTCTCATTTTTTTACAAGGATTCCATCTCTTCAACCTTGGTGTCCTTCAAGAGTTTACCCTCTATCGAGTCGACTGCCTCACCGACCGACTTGGGCTCATCATTGATGACAATTAGCACAAATGCAGAACAAAATTCGGGTGGACTATACCTTTTAATTGGTTTCTTTACTCTTTCTTACCTCCTTATCATCGGAGTTAGATGCTTCACCTCTTCCTCATATTCATTCGACTCATCTGAATCATCTTCTTCGTTCCTTAGTTCAAATTGCACTGTATCAGGATTATTCTCAGTCTGAACAACTTCCTCAGGATCAGATTTACCTTTGACTTCTCTGAAGACCACATATCAAGTGTACATAGTTCTCCTTTGTATAATTTACCCTTGTACAATATTTACTGCAAACATATTTTCAGTAGAAGAATAGAAAAGATACAATGGAAAATACAAACATTACACATAGATTTTTCCCCTGGAAACCCAAACCGAGAAAACCAACATATTCTATATTCATTCATCGTGATACATTGTTTACAATACAATATACATATAGAATCCAGTGCCATCCAAAACCCTAACCCAATGACCTAGATTAGTCAACAACCCTAATTCCTTAACCGGAAATAAAAAATCATCGGCAAAAACCATGTGTCGAAAAACCTCCAAACAATGGACACGAAAATCGAGGAAACATGAAAATCGAGGCAAAAATGTGACACGTTACTCGTGCAGAGAATATAACACATACCCAACATCCTCCCACTTGTTTTTTTCTTTGCAAATAGGGGGTTACAGTGTTACATAGTCAATAATCTAGGGCATCAATGCCCATGGATCCTCTACACCAAGAGAACTTCTCAATGCTCACAGATTTTGTTAATGAATCTGCAACATTCTTCAAAGTGTCCACCTTCATCAGCAATAATTTCTTTTCTTCAACCATGTCTCTCACAAAGTGATATTGAATATCAATATGATTCGTATTTGAATGATAAGTTGGGTTCTTCGCCACACAAATTTCACTTTGACTGTCACAATCTGTCTTTAAAACTTGTTGTACCAACCCAATACCTGAACACAATCTTTGTAACCATATTTATTCCTTACTTGCATGAGTGGTTTCCATGTATTTA
Organism: Picea engelmannii; assembly: GCA_009831015.1. Lineage (NCBI taxonomy): Eukaryota > Viridiplantae > Streptophyta > Pinopsida > Pinales > Pinaceae > Picea > Picea engelmannii. The sequence goes on from ML785002.1 coordinate 419,828, forward strand.
GCTTCTATAGTTGAAAGTGCCACTACAGCCTGTCTTTTGCTCATCCAACTTATTGCTCCTCCAAACAAGTTAAAGACATACTAGCTTGTAGATCTCCTACGATCCAGATCTCCAGCCTAGTCTGCATCCACAAAGCCATGTATATCCAACACTCTGTCCAAACTCGATCTTCCTTGGTAGCACAATCCATAGCTAGCAGTGCCATGCAAATACCTGAAAACCCTTTTTATTGTTGTCCAATTCTCCTTCCCTAGTTTTGACATATACCTTCTCAAAACGCCCACTGCATGTGCAATGTATGGTCTAGTACAGACCATTTCATACATCAAACTGCCAATTGCACTTGCATATGGAACACGAGACATGTCCTCCTCCTCTTCCTGTGCCTTGGGACACTGATTCGTGGATAAACTTACACCAACAGGAATAGGAACCTTGACCGGTTTACATTCCTATATATTAAACCTCTGCAATATTGTCTCGACATATTTTCTCTGATTTAACCAGAGTTTCCTCTTTTTCCTATCTCTTTTAATTTCCATGCCCAAAATGAAATTTGAAGCACCGAGATCCTTCATGTCAAATTTAGAGGATAACTAAGTTTTTACATCCTAGATAATCTCCTTGTTGTTTCCTATCAGCAACATGTCATCCACATACAAGACCAAATAAATCAAATGATCACCAATTAATTTAAAATACACACAATGATCCTCTTTGCTTCTTTTGAAGCCAAGTCCCAACATATAAGTATCAAATTTTTGATACCACGTCCTTGGTGATTGTTTCAAACCATACAGAGACTTTTTCATCTTACATACCAAATCCTACTTTCGCTTCACAAAAAATCCTTCTGGCTACTTCATATAGATTTATTCTTCCAGATCCCCATGCAGGAATGTTGTCTTCACATCCATCTGTTATACTTCAAAATCAAATGCAGCAACAACAGATAACATAAATCTTATAGAGGTTAACTTGGCAACAGGAGAAAAAATCTCACCAAAATCAATTCCCTCAATCTGGGAATAACCCTTTGCTACTAACCGAGCTTTGTATTTCTCCACTTTTCCTTCTGCATTAAGCTTCTTTTTAAATACCCATTTGTTGTTAATGGGATTTCTTCCAGTCAAAAACTCCACTAGATCCCAAGCCTCATTCTTATCCAAAGATGTCATTTCTTCATCCATGGCCTTTTTCTAGAGATTTCCATCCTCTGAATCCGCTGCCTCCCTAACTGTTCTAGGATCATCATCAGTAATAGACAAATCAAAATTTGAATGAAAATCAGATGGAGTATACCTTTCCGGTAGCCTTATTTCTCAAACCGATATCCTCAACACTGGAGTATGAAGATCTTCTTCTTCTGATTCATGTTCTTCTATAGAGTCTAATTCACCATCCTTTAAATCAAACTATACTTTCTCTAGTTCTTCCTTACTTGGTAGGACTTCCTGTTTAACAACATCCTTCATTTCTCTAAATACCACATCTCGGCTATACACTCCCTTCTTAGTTTCTGGGTTCCAAAGATTATAACCTTTGAGACCATCTTTATATCCAATAAAGATACACTTTTCATCCTTCTTATCTAGCTTACTCATGTTTTCCTTTGGAACATGAACATATGCATCACAGCCAAATACCTTGAAATGTGTGAGAAAAGGTTTCTTACCAGTCCATACCTCTTGTGGAGTCTTGTCATCTAGTGTTGATGAGGGTGATTTGTTGACCAGGTAACATGCAATACCCACTACCTCTGCCCATAATTATTTCCCCAACCCAGCACCACTGAGAATGAACCTTGCTTTTTCCATTAGCATCATGTTCATACTTTTTGCAACTCCATTATGTTGAGGTGTATATGGAGTAGTCGTTTTCCTTTCTATACCGCACTTCTTACAAAATTCTTCAAATTCATTCCTGCGGAACTCTCTGCCATTATATTTCATCAACACCTTAATTCTTCTCTCCGTTTGATTCTCTACAAGAGCCTTGAACTCTTTAAACCTGTCAAAGACTTCAGATTTCTTCCCGAGGAAGTATATCCAAGTATTCCTCGAGAATTCATCTATAAATGATGCATAGTACACATATTTTCCCAATGATGGGACCGACACAGGTCCAAAAACATCACTGTGAACTAGCTGTAAAATTCCTTCTTCCCTCATTGCATCAGAAGGGAATCTTACCCGATTATGCTTCCCATATACACAATGTTCACAGAAATCGAAACCCAGAGAGTAGTTAGACATACCTTCAACCATACCTTTGTCATGTAGTAGTCGAAGACCCTTCTCTCCGATATTCCCCAGTATTTAATGCCACAACATAACCTTTTCTCCAGAGACTATAGGATTTCTTTCTTCTTCAACTCCAATATCATGAAAAATGGAACTATTACAACCATCACTAATAATTCTTCCTTGCATCTTATACATAGTTCCAAACTAAACTCCCTTCAACAACACCAATGCTCCTCGAACCATCATGCAGGTTTCCTTTTCAAATATTGTGTTTACTCCTGCATCATCCATTTTTCTTACTGAAATCAAATTTATGGCCAAACCTAGGATATGCAGAACACTAGGAAGTGTTATAATCCTTCCATCTATGAGACTCAACTTGACTTTTCTTCATCCTATGATTTTTTTCGTCGAATCATCACCTAGGAAAACATTACCTCCATCATACCTTTCATATTCACAAAACCACTCCCTATGGGGAGTCATATGAAAGGATGCACTCGAGTCAACCAACCATGCCTTATGATCTGCATTTATGCTTGAAGAATCCAAGTACACATCCCCTCCTTCTTCCTTGGAGGTCTTTTCTTCTGTAGAAGGAGATTCTTTAGATCCCTTCTTTTTCTCAACTTTGGATCTACACTGCTTCTTGTAGTGCCCTTCTTTTCCACATCTCTAACATACCTTTACAAACTTTATAGGAGATTTGGGTCTACCCTTAGACTTAGATCTCCCACTTGAGAACTTAGATCTATTTATTTCCTAGGAACGTCCTCTTGCAAATAATGCATTTGTGCTCTGTACTCCCATATACTTCTGTCTCATCTCCTCCGACAACAAGGATGAGACCACTTCATCAAAATTAAAGGCAGTTGTATTACTACCTATGGCCACAACTAGACTATCCCATGAGTCTAGTAAAGAACACAATAAATTGATACATTTATTTGAAATCTGAAATCTTAATCTCAACAGATACTAACTGACTTACCACAGTATTGAAGGCATTCAAATGCTCCACCACCGAGTCTCCATCTCTCATCCTCAGGTTATACAACTTCTTTCTTAAGAATAGTTTATTTACTAGGGACTTAGACTAATACAACTTCCCCAACTTATCCCACAAATCCTTGGTTGTAGATTCCTCTGACACATTCAGTAATATTGAATCTGAGAGACATAGTCGGATTGTTCTCTTTGCCTTCTTATCCAACTTTTTCCAGTCATCTGTTGAAGTTCCTATAGGTGCAATATCTGGATATACCATGATCCACTGATCTCTTTCCACCAACAGATCTTCCATATTGAGCTTCCACAACTCAAAACTTTTCCCATTAAACTTCTTGATCTCCATTTTTGAATTGCTCGCCATTTCTTTTCACCTGAAAAATAAATACCACATATCTCCCACTATAACAAGGCTTATCACAGTCTCGAGCCAAACCTTTGACCACAAAGGCATCCCCCTGAAGCCAACAAAGCTCTGATACCAAATGTAGAATTTAACCTTGTACAATATTTATTGCAAACATATTTTCAGTAAAAGAACAGAAAAGATACAATGGAAAATACAAACATTACACAGATATTTTTCCCCTGGAAACCCAAACTCAGAAAACCAACATATTTTATATTCATTCATCATGATACATTGTTTACAATACAATATACATATAGGATCCAACGACATCCAAAACCAAAATCTAATGACCTGGATTAGTCAACAACCCTAATTCCTCAACCAGAAATAGAAAACCATCGGCAAAAACCATGTGTCGAAAAACCGCCCAACAATGGACACGAAAATCGAGGCAACACAAAAAATGAGGCAAAAATGTGACACATTACTCGTGAAAAGAATATAACATATACCCAACATCTTTGATGAAAGATACCAAAGATTATATCCTTTCATACCTTCTTTATATCTGATGAAAATACATTTGACTTCCTTCTTGTCCAGCTTGCTCCTCTTTTCCTCGGGAACATGCACAAATGCATCACAGCCAGATACTTTGAGATGTTCCATTAAAGGATTCTTACCATACCATACCTCATTTGGAGTCGTGTCAACTAGATCTCACAAAGGAGACATGTTTACCAGATATCTTGCAGTCTTAACTACCTCTGCCCATAATTCTTATGCGAGCCCAACACCATTGAGCATGCTCCTTGCCTTATCCATCAACGTTCTATTCATTATCTCGGCAACTCCATTTTTTTGTGGGTTATATGGTGTGGCATTTTTGTGTGCTATGCCACACTTCTTACAAAACTGATCAAATTCATTTCCATAGAATTCACCATCATTGTCAGTCCTCAGCACTTTAATCCTTTTCTCCATTTGGTTTTCCACAAGATCTTTAAACTCCTTAAATCTCTCAAAAACCTCTTATTTCTTCCTCGGGAAATATATCCATGTCTTCCTTAAAAAATCATCTAGGAAGGAGACATAATACAGAGATCCACAAAGTGAAGGCATTGTAATTGGTCCAAACACATCACTATGCACCAGTTCTAGAATCAGGCTTGCCCCTGTCGCTCCAACTGGGAACCGCACCCAAATTTGCTTCCAATATATGCAATGTTCACAAAAGTTGACTTCTAAACCACATTCAGAAAAACCTTCGACCATTATTACCTTTACTTTTCATAGCTCAAAGTCCTTTATCTCCAATGTGTCTCATCCACTCGTGCCATAACTTGGTCGGGTCGATTTCATCATGTCTTGTCAAGTTGGTTTGAACTGACTTGGCTTGAGTTATGTCGAGATCGATTCAAGTCAAGTCGCAGTCGAGTCGATTTCAAGAGAAACGATGTTTTTGCATCCAGTCGAGTCGACATTCCCTAACAACTTGTATAGGGTACCAATCCAAACTCCTTTCATTAATACCATCACACCTATGACCATATTGCACGAATCCTTATGAAACAGAGTATGCACGCCTGCATCACTCATCTTACTAACATATATCATGTTTCTTTCCAAACCCAGAATGTGTAGCACACCTGGAAGGGTTCTTTTCCTCTCATCCTGCAGTGTCAGTCAGACTCTTCCTCGTCTAACAATTCTGGTTATCGAGTCATCCTCCAAGAACACATCACCTCTATCATATTGTTCATATTCACAGAACCATTCTTTATGTGGTGTCATATGATAGTATACTCCTAAGTCGATCAACCAAACATATTGATCTGACTGTGTGTTGGTTGACGTCAGCTACACATCACCTTCATTTTCTGACGTCGTCTTTCTCTTGATCGACTGCTTCTCGTTGGATCCATCGCTGACTTATGTTTCCTTCAATGTACAATCATTTTTGTAATGCCCAGTGTTACCACATTTCCAACATCTACCCTTCGAATTAAACTTTCTATCAAAGAATTTTCCTTTATCTCTGTCTACCGGTCGACCTCTCACTACCATAGCATCTTTGGTTGATCCTTCCATGTTATTCCTTCTCATTTCTTTTGACAATAGAGAAGCAACCACATCCTTTAGCACTAGTGTGGTTGTATTAATCCCAATAGTCATGAATAAGCTATCCCAAGAGTATGGAAAAGAGAATAATAGATTGATACACTTCTCCTCATCGACGATCTTAATATCCACAGACGATAACTGGATTAACATGGTGTTAAACACATTTAAATGCTCAATCACTGAACTTCCATTACTCATCCTCAGAAGATAGATATTCTTTCTGAGAAACAACTTATTTACCAGAGATTTCAGCTATAAGCTTCCCAGCTTCTCCCACAGTTTCTTGGTCGAATCTTCACCCGATACATTCAGCAGCACTAAATCTGCAAGACAAAGTCGAATTGTACTTCTTGCTCTTCTTTCAAGTTTCTCCCATTCTTCCTTCGACATGCCTGATAGTTGGGTACCTGGACAGATCGATGTCCATTGTCCTCAATCCATAATAAGATCTTCCATTTTAAGCTTCCAAAGCTCAAAATTCTGGCCATTGAACTTTTCTATCTCTATTTTGGAATTGCTCCCCATTCTTTACCATGATATTTAACACAATTTATGACTTACGACTCTTATTGTACCTAGGTTTTAGTTCACAGATTCAAAATTGGAAAATCAAGATCTGATATACTCGTGAAAGCATAAAACCGCTCTGAACACTCACTTGTGAGGGAAAACCTAAGCTCTGATACCACATGTCAAGAAATGCAGGACACTTCCACACTAATCTTAGCAGAAGAGAAGAATAATTTAATCAAGAATGCCAATGAAACAAGAAAACACACAGTACATCGATATTTTACCCTGGAACCCTTAATCGAGAGAAACCATCATTCCTTTGAGATCTTTTCTCTCTTGTTGTCTTATTCAGTCAAAATAAAAGGTTACATGTCTAAACTTGGTCCACACCTAAGACACAACGGACATCATACCCTCTTGTATAGGAAAGAACAACCTTGTAGACAAATAGACTTACATATGCATGACCATCAACCTATGATTACTGACGGCAACCTGCCCTCGGCGGCTGCTGCTTCCTCCAGGACCTTCTTCGTCTTCGGCTCGAAGAGTCCAAGAATCTTCCAACTCCCCCGTCGGAAGTTCTTTTCCCACAGGTGTCTCTATCTACGACCTCCCTTTCGCAAATCGGGAAATCGGAACTCGCGTGTTTGCGGGTTCGACGCTCACGATATAGGCCCTTCAATTTCCCGAGCCCGAGCTTCGATGGTCAAAGGTCAACGCCTCCACTCATCGGGGATTTTCCTATCGCGATATCACCGCTCACGACGTCAACGGTTTGGAGTTCTAACCTCCGAACCCTGATGCGTCGATTGTCTGATGTGATGCCACCTGTATCCCACTAGCTCCCGGGGCCCCTCTCGGCCACATCACCTCGGGATTTCGCGGATCGTGAATCCACGATGCAAGTTTTCCCTTCTGCCGAAACCTCGAACGTCGAACCCCGATTTTCTGACTCCTCGGAACCTTGCGCCCCGTGTCCTTGCTCTGATCGACGACTTCCGTTGACTCGGGAAATTGCGACTCACGATTTCAACGAGTAAACTCTTACCTCGCCAAACATCGAGTGTCGATATGCGATGGTTTGATTCTTTTTGTGCTTGCGAGTTAACTCCCTCGCAACTCCTCTCATATCTAATGGTTAGCGGGATTTTGTGATTCTCCTCCGCGAACCCTGGCCGTTGATTCTCCGCCTTGAAGATTTCCTCCACTTCAAAGCTCGTCTATTCGAATCCCTCCGGACCCTGTTCCACAATATTTGCAAGGAACTATTTCTCCTGAGCTTTATCAACTCTGACTCCTTCAGAGACTTCGCCCATGTATTTCTCCACGGACCTCCCATAGTTCTCGAACTGTTGAGTGCTTCAAATCCCGTGCACTCGCTTGCAGCAGAGATCTTCGCTCCCTTAGCTCAGAATCGCCACTGAGACTTCCAATTCGGTGGGCACCTTCCCTGCACGACTCTGGTGATCCACTTCAACACTGGGCAGATGAGAATAAGAGTTCAACTGTCTGGCCTCATCGACGCACTCTATGCGGATGAATTCTACTGCACTCTATGCAGGAATCTCTTGGCTCAGACAGAGAAATAATTGAAGTTTATTCTCGTCTCTCTCACAGATTTTGAGTCTACCATGAAATCACATACACAACATATAAAACAAAGGCATAACAAGAAGCAAATATGCAACCGCATAGTATCAACAACACACAGAGAACAATCACATCCATGGAATTGAATCAAAGCTTTCCTATTAATTCAATATTTGTACATGGGGATTTTTCTCACAATTTCTTTGTTCTGCTCTCTTCTTTCTCTTGTTCTCTACAATTCTGAATGCTCTGAATGAATACAATAATACAAAGGAGGGTGCCTATATTCTGTTTTCCCTCTCGAAAATTGAAACTATCAAATCTACAATTAATTCCTATCTAACAGCATTAAAACTAATAAATGCCTTCCTATCTATAATACAATACAAGTGCACTTCATTACATTAACTCATTAATTCTTTGCGCAGTAAATATCGAGGTAAAATTCAAAAAGAAGTTTGCTGGTTTGTCCAGCTGTCTTTCCCTGCTCCACGCGTTGGCTCGCTTGATGAGGTGTGGATGCTCCTATATCATACTCCTCGGCTCGAAATATTTCATGGGATCCTGTCCATGAGCTCCTGCACAGTCTGCCCATGGTTTTGGATAAATACTTCTGTCTCCCAGCTGGAATCCTCCACTGGGTGATTCTTCCATTTCACCAGGTATTCAAAATATTGCTTTCTCCTGGTCTTCCTTCCTACTCTTTTATCCAGTATGCACTCCATCTGAGGCTTCTGTGCAACTGGTAATTGCTTCTGCCACTGGATCACTGGTTCCTCTGTTCTAGCTTCTGCTTCATCATCCCTGTAGGGGTATAAATCCGAAATGTTGAAAATCAGAGATATCCTGATGCCCTCTGGCAACTCAAGCTCGTATGCATTCTCTCCAAACTTTTTCAAGACTCTGCATGGCCCGATTTTCCTCATCTTGAGCTTGTTATATATTCCCCTTGGGAACCTCTCCTTTCTTAAGTGCACCAGAACCATGTCCCCAACTTCAAACTGAAGTTGTCTCTTCCCCTGATCAGCTCTGCGCTTATACTCTTGATTTGATTTCTGCAGTTGCTGCTTCACCTGTGTGTGAAGTTCTTCCATCGCTTCAGCGAATTCTTCAGCACGAGCGCTGCTAGTTTCAGCCTGTCCTGACTCTCTGAGCTCAGAAACTCCCCTCGACTGTGTCCCATACAAAATTTGGAACGGGCTCCTACCTGTACTCCGATTCATCGAATCGTTGTACGCGAACTCTGCCTGTGGTAGAATCTGGTCCCAACTGCTATGGTGCTCCGTCACCAAGCTTCTCAATAAATCCCCCAGACTTCTATTGACCACCTCGGTTTGTCCATCGGTCTGCGGATGGTAAGAAGAACTGAATGCCAAGTCATTCCCCAACTTCCTCCATAGCGTCCTCCAGAAATGACCTATGAATTTCGTATCCCGATCCGAGACTATACTCCTCGACAGTCCATGCAATCTGACAATTTCTTTGAAAAATAGATTTGCGATGTGGGTTGCATCGCTGGTCTTATGACACGATATAAAATGTGCCATTTTCGAAAACCTGTCCACCACCACAAAGATGGAATCAACCCCTCGTTGTGTTCTCGACAATCCTAGCACAAAATCCATGCTAATAGCTTCCCATGGCCTCTCAGGTATGGTTAACGGCTGATAGAACCCTGTGTTCTGTTTTCGGCCTTTCGCATGTTGACAAATTCTGCACCTGTCAACAAATATTTTTACATCAGTGCGCATGCCTGGCCAGTAATATGATTCGCTCAGTTTGGAGAACGTTTTTTCATGCCCGAAATGACCTGCTAAGCCTCCACTGTGCTTTTCCTTCACCAAATTCTCTCTCATAGATCAATTCGGAATGCACAGCTGATTGCCTCTGAACAACAATCCTTCCTGGATCATGAAATCGATCCACGGTCTCCGGTCCCTGAGAACTGGATTCTCAGCTGCCTCATATGCTTCTCTGAAGTCCGCATCATCTGCATACATATCTTTCAGATTCTCAAAACCCAAAGTTTTGACTCTGAACTCCTGCAACAATAAACATTTCTTGCTCAAAGGATCAGCTACTTTGTTCGCAGTTCCTGAAATGTGTTTGATCACAAATGTAAAATTCTGCATGTACTCTACCCATTTTGCATGCTTCTAGTTCAACTTATCCTGTTGACTCAAGAATTGCAACGCATGATTATCGTTGTATAAAACGAATTCTTTGGGTATTAAGTAATGCCTCCACTTTTTCAATGCCTGTATAATGGCATAAAACTCTTTATCATATGTGGAGTATTTCAGCTTTGCATCATCCAGTTTCTCGCTGTAATATGCAACAGGTCTGTCATCTTGACTTAGGACCCCTCCAACAGCATACCCACTCGCATCACACTTCACCTGGAAGGTTTTCTGAAAATCAGGCAACACTAGAATTGGTTGCTCTGTTATCTTCCGCTTCAACAAGTTGAAGCTCCTTTCAGCCTCTGTTGTCCAATGGAAAACCTTATGCCGCTTCTTCACAGTGTCCATCATTGCGGCGCTAATTCCACTAAAATTTCGAATGAAATTTCTGTAGAAACTAGCTAATCCATGGAAGATCCTTACCTCAAAGACATTCTTCGACGATGGCCAATTCCTGATTACTTCCACCTTCTCAGGATCCATCTTCAATTCATTTGCCGAAATTACAAAACCCAAATAAATGAGTTCTGTCTGCATGAAGGAACACTTCTTCAAATTTATCAGCAGCTTCTCCTGTTGTAGCCTTCTCATTACAATGGCCAAATACCTCAAGTGTTCAGCCTTTGTCTTACTGAAAATTAATATGTCATCTAGATACACGACAACAAATTTGCCAATGAACTCCCGCAGGACTTCATTCATTAGCCTCATAAAAGTGCTCAGCGTGTTTGTCAACCCAAACGGCATGAACAACCATTTGTATAAACCCTCGTTTGTTTTGAATGTTGTCTTCCATTCTTCTCCCTCTCTCATCCGGATCTGATGATATCCACTCTTGAGATCTATTTTTGAAAAATAGTTTTCCCCACTCAGGCAATCCATCAAGTCATCCATCCTCGGCAGTGGAAATATGTACCTGATGGTGATTTTATTAATCGCCCTGGAGTCTGTAGACATTCTCTAGCCTCCATCCTTCTTCGGACTTAGTACTGTCAGAATAGCACACGGACTCAGACTTTCCCTCACCAATCCTTTGTCCAACAGATCCTGTACCTGCCTTTTGACCTCCTCGTTCTCTTGAGGCATCAACATGTACGCTGCCTTATTTGGCAAACTTGCTCCGGGTATGAGGTCAATATGCTGACTCACACTCCTCATTGGTGGTAATGAACGAGGTAGTTCGTCCACAATGATATCATCGAACTCTCCCAGCAGTTCCTGAATCTCTTCTGGCAAGTCATCTACTCTTGTGCTTGTCAAGACAATCCTCGGCTTCCTGACAACAAAGAATTGTGGATCTTCATTCTTCTCCAACTCTGTAAGAAGTTCCTTCCCACTCATGAGAAGTATTGTGTTGGTGACTTCCGCCTTCACCTCTTTATCTTTTATCGGAAGCAACCTGTGTGTTTTCCCATCCTTCTCCAAGGTGTATGTGTTCATCCTCCTGTCATGAACCACATTTCTGTCATACTGCCATGGTCTACCCAGCAATATATGACATACGTCCATGGGAATAACATCACACAGGATCTCATCATGGTAATTCCCAATTTTGAATTTAACTAAGCACTGTTTAGTGACACTTACCCGGTGTCCTTTCTGTAGCCACGAGACCTTATATGGACTCGGGTGCTTAGTTGTTTCCAGCTCCAATTTCTCCACCATCTCGATTGAAACGATATTATCAGTGCTTCCGCTGTCAACGATCACCTTGCACTTTCTTTCCTTGGTTGTGCAAGCCGTCCTGAAAAGTCTTCTCTTCTGTACTGAGCTGTCCACCTCTTTCTCAGGTGCCAAAAGAATCTTATGCATCCCAAGTGATCTTCCGCTGTCTGCATCCTCGCTGTCAGCCTCACGCCTCTGCGCCTCAATGATGTGAGCTTCACTTCTGTCTGGCTTCCTGTCTGGACAGTCAACGGCTTTGTGTCCGTCCTTTCCACATGTAAAACATGTGATAACTCCTCCACGGCCTCTTCCTCTACCTCGTGTATGAGGAAATGTATTTGCATCTGCATATCTTCCACCTTGCTCTGTATGCTGCCTCCTCGGCTTAGCATTTTGCTGCCTTTTCTTTGTTATGTTTGTGGCTGCCTCTGCTGTGAGGTTCCACCTCTCTCAGCCTTACCTTGAGGTCTCTTCCAATCCTCCTTGGGCTTCTGCATTCTTTCCTAGGCAACCGCCTTGCCTCTGGGCTGGATTCTGCCTCGCCCTCGCTGCCCTTGCTTGTGGCTCAGATTCTCTTCGGCTTTTAGAGCCATCTGGTACACATCTTCCACCGTCCTGATGGTCAACATGCTTAGTTCATCCTGAATGTCATACCTTAACCCATTCAGGTATCTCGCCACCTTCTCGTCATCACTCTCCCGATGACCAGCTTGGATATTAAGCCTGTAGAACTCCTTGGTGTATTCTTTCACCGTCATCAACTTCTGTCTCAGGTTCTGCATTCAACTGAATAGAGTGATCTGATAATCTCTAGGGATTAACTTCGCTTTCATCTTCGCGATCATCCTGTCCCAGCTCTTGATTTTTTTTTTGCCTTTGCAGCGCCTATCAGCTTGCAATTCGTCCCACCATAAGGCTGCATGTCCTTTCAGCTTGGTAACAGCATGCCTTATCTTCTTGTCCTCTTCGATATCTTCATAATCGAAGTAGGTATCGAGTGATCGGATCCAATCCAGCAACTCCTCAGCATTTAGACTTCCCTCATAGACGAGAATGTCCATTTTGGTCTTTGATCTCATCCTGGAGATGGCTCTAATCAACCTCTCTGTTGAGGCATCCTCTGCTGAAACCTCCTCTGCATCGTGTCCATCTTCCTCTTCAACTTCGGAATCACTGAACTCTCCTGCGCCGACTCCGCACCTTTGGGTGGTCTCCATCTCTTCGAGTCTCGCCCTGAGATCTCGTATTTGGCGTTCCATTTCAGGATTCCCTACCGACCTTCCCCTTCTTTGGGCGTCCCTGTCTTCTCGATCAGGTGACTGCCTCTCTCTTCTGGGCGACATGATGAAATTCCTTTCTTTCTCTCTGCTACATGGACAAAGAGAACTCTTCTCCCGCTCTGATACCACTTGACGACAACCTGCCCTTGGTGGCTGTTGCTTCCTCCAAGACCTTCTTCGTCTCCGGCACGAAGATTCCAAGACTCTTCCAACTCCCCCGTCGGAAGTTCTTTTCCCACAGGTGTCTCTATCTGTGACCTCCCTTTTGCAAATCGACGTGTTCGCGAGTTCGACGCTCATGATATCGGCCCTTCAATTTCCCGAGCCCGAGCTCCGATGGTCAAAGGTCAACGCCTCCACTCGTCGGGGATTTTCCTATCGGGATATCGCCGCTCGCGACGTCAACGGTTTGGAGTTCCAACCTCCGAAACCCGATGCGTCGATTGTCTGATGTGATGCCACCTGTATCCCACTAGCTCTCGGGGTCCCTCTTGGCCACGTCACCTCGGGATTTCGCGGATCGCGAATCCATGATGCAAGTTTTCCCTGCTGTCGAAAACCGCGAATGCCGAACCCCGATTCTCCGACTCCTTGGAACCTTGCGCCCCGTGTCCTTGCTCTGATCGACGACTTTCGCTGACCCAGGAAATCCCGACTCACGATTTCAATGAGTAAACTCTTACCTCGCCAAACACCGAGTGCCGATATGCGATGGTTTGATTCTTTGTGTGCCGGCGAGTTAACTCCCTCGCAACTCCTCTCAGATCTAACGGTCAGCAGGATTTCGTGATTCTCCTCCGCGAACCCTGGCCGTTGATTCTCCACCTTGAAGATTTCCTCCACTTCAAAGCTCCTCTGTTCGAATCCCTCCGGACCCTGTTCCACAATATTTGCAAGGAACTATTTCTCCTGAGCTTTATCAACTCTGACTCCTTCAGAGACTTCGCCCATGTCTTTCTCCACGGACCTCCCGTAGTTCTCGAACTGTTGAGTCCTTCAAATCCCGTGCACTCACCTGCAACAGAGATCTTCGCTCCCTTAGCTCAGAATCGCCACTGAGACTTCCAATTCGGTCGGCACCTTCCCTGCACGACTTTGGTGATCCACTTCAACACTGGGCAGATGAGAATAAGAGCTCAACTGTCTGGCCTCATCGACGCACTCTATGCGGATGAATTCTACTGCACTCTATGCAGGAATCTCTTGGCTCAGACAGAGAAATAATTGAACTTTATTCTCGTCTCTCTCACAGATTTCGAGTCTACCATGAAATCACATACACAACATATAAAACAAAGGCATAACAAGAAGCAAATATGCAACCGCATAGTATCAACAACACACAGAGAACAATCACATCCATGGAATTGAATCACATATTTCCTATTAATTCAATATCTGTACATGGGGATTTTTCTCACAATTTCTCTGTTCTGCTCTCTTCTTGCTCCTGTTCTCTACAATTCTGAATGCTCTGAATGAATACAATAATACAAAGGAGGGTTCCTATATTCCGTTTGCCCTCTCGAAAATTGAAACTATCAAATCTACAATTAATTCCTATCTAACAACATTAAAACTAATAAATGCCTTCCTATCTATAATACAATACAAGTGCACTTCATTACATTAACTCATTAATGCTTGGCGCAGTAAATATCGAGGTAAAATTCAAAAAGAAGTTTGTTGTCTTGTCCTGTTGTCTTTCCCTGCTCCACACGCTGGCTCACTTGATGAGGTGTGGATGCTCCTGCATCAATTACCATGCATTAGCATTCAAGATTAGCATTCTCGCATTAGCCTTTTTGGCCTTACAAAAAGAATTTTTATAGGCTTTACAACAGGAAAAACCTAAATATTGGCACCCAAAAAAGGTTATAGGTCCGTGCATATCATTGGCTACAAATCCCGCAAATCTTAGGATTTTGTTACAATCGACTCCAAGTCGGGTTTACAAGTCGACTACTAGTCGACCTTCATTTGGTCTCTAGTCGGTCAGCTCACACCTGCACTTTGACCTATTGTTGGTTTACTTTTCATCAATATCTTGAACTTCGAATTTACCTAATAGACTCCCTCGACCTTCGACTTTCTTTCGATCTACCTCGAATTCGACCTACTTTCGATGCTATCGATCTACCTTGACTTCGATCCTCAGTCAATTCACCTTGACTAGACTTTCACTGCAAAGAATATAACAACCCAACATATATCTAATTTTTTTTGTGTATGTATTATTGTTATCCACTGCGTGGAATTATAGAGAGCCTCCAATGGGGATTTTGTTCAGTGTATAAATTAATTTGCAGATCCATCTGGAGCAATGACCTCTGTGTAGATCTGAATTGTATCCATGTGTGTGACTTGTGCATGGATAAGTTTGTTGTTGTCTGCATTGTATTCTACATATCCTGTACAAACATGTGAAAGAGACCAAAATCTTCTTGAGGGATCTTGCGAGCCCAAGCAAGGAGCCATCATTTTCTAGCTGCCAAATCTCCAAGACTCTCCGCAAAGGAATGTTGTGGCTTGTGACATGTGCAGAACGTGGAGGGAAATTATCAAGGAGATTGTGTAAACCGCCACTTTTGTTTGGATTTTGATGATGTGTTGTGTGGAAATTGGGTGAATTTTATCTATTATGCAATGTACCATTGGTGTGCAAGTGTATAGTGAAAGAAGCAACAAGATTGTGATTTTGATTGATTGCAAGTATATTGTATTTATTCTATTTTTTGTTTGTAAAAATTAGAGTATGAAGAACCAATTAATTGAACAGAGTAACATTTAAATTAGTGGTTATCGACATTCCTCGACGCGAAGAGAACACAACACTTGTTTGAGTATGTTTACAAGTCTCTTATATGTTGATGGGTCTTGTTGTGCTTCGGGCTTTAAGAGAATTGGTTACAGGTTACTTTTTATGAGATCTTTGTAGGTCAAGTTCTTCGATCAACTTTTGAAAATAGTCAGTATACAGACCACCTTCCTAGCAACTAATAGATAATCGAAAGCAAAATATCCCACAAATGGTATTGGGTCCATATAGTGGTTTATTACTTGAAATTTTTTATCGTGGAAGCCTCGACGAGCCGAGTCTGTCAATATTGTTGATCTTGCAAGTTCGTCAACGATGGTCAGAAGCAATTATTTTTTAAATGAATGAAATTGGAAGATCAAATGTGTGGAGAAGAAAAGAGCAAAAACCAAGAAGTTCAAAGTGGATGTGAGTGCTAGTGAAGACCATATCTGATAATTGTGACATAATTCAATATTCTTGTATATGTTTCCAATATTGATATTTGTAAGTAAGAATTAAAGGGGAGTGTTTGGAATAATGCTTACTTTCGAATCTGTTATGGTTTGTTAGAGATTGTTGAGAGATTATATCAACCACTATCTCCAAGTTTAGAATAAGTTGGATCTAACAACAGATTTCTAAATGTATTTATATTGTGTGAATACATAATGAAAATAAGTTTTTGTGTGATACAAATTCTCTATTTTCTTCTTCTACATTATAGTTTATGGTCATCTTTAAACCAATATTTGAGAGCACTTCCAATTAGCAAAAGACATCAACTTTAGATTCTAGCTAACTTAGGAAATGTTCTTGGAACCATTGAGCCTCGATCAAGGTTCCATAATTTGTGGTCATCCTTAAACCACCAAATTAGTTTGTGGTCTTAAACCACCACCTCCATTTAGTAGAAGACACCAACTTCTACTAGCCATTCAGTTTGTGGTCATCTTGAAACCACTAGATTCAGAGAACACATTTAGCCATCAACAACTACACACTTCCATATTTTAGCTGTCCACTTTTAGATTTCATCACTTGCCTTGGACTCATGCATAATACCCCTTCGGACAAAGGGGGGGGGGGATGTTGGAAACCTAATTCGTTTAGGGTTACTAGACGAACGTAAATTTAGGAAGCAAAAGGAAAAACAAATGTGAAGCTTAGTTTCCGCGAACAAGAAGGATTTATGTGGTTCATCAAAGAATATGTAGAGACAACAAAGATTGTATGTAACAACAAATTTTGTGTAATGCAACAAAAAAAATTGTTTGTTAATTTTATTGTGTAATCACTAGCAAATAGAATAAGAATATGGAAAATGAGCATGATGACTACCTTGATATATAATAATGTAATGAGGGGTGCATGTTCAGTTATACTTGACATCCCAGAGGTTTTTGGTCCAAAGTTGTAAGCTTTGCTATAAGCAAGTCGTGTTCCCCATGTTTTGTAAGACCTGATTGAATTAGGCCTACATAGATCAATATGTGATCATGTAGTGTGTCCTTGGTTTCGAGCAACTTGAGGCATTGGCCATGGGAGGAATGTGGCATTAATTCCACTTGGTTATGTAGGAGGGTCTATACTTGTATGCTAGTTTCATTTTGAATTAGAGAATTTGAATCTTCGATTAACAGGGGGAAAGTGTGAGATATTAATCTCAGAATGTGGGACCAAGCTATGTTTAAGAGGGCGTGTCAAGTTATATTTAAGGGGGAGTCTAATGCATTGGAAGCATTGGTAGTTGGTGATAGTTTATAGTTTTAGAAGAAGTAATTAAGGGGGAGTGTTAAGAAAATAATTACATCCTTACGTAACTAGTTAATTAGTTGTTTACGGTTACATGAGTTGGTAACTCCCTAACTTCTTGTAACTATATTAATAAAATACGCATCAATAGTGATGTGTTGCACCTATCAAACTCAAAAGTAATTGATAAACTTAGATATATTGATTTAAAGGTCAATTAAAAAGGCCTAAGATGGAGAGATTGAGATAAAAGATGTTTTGAAATTGGTTTTCTCTATTTTTGTCTTCAAGCCAATTGAAAGAATATCAAAATTAATTTGAAAAATGTAGAATTAAGAAAACCAATATCAAAATTAGTTCCAAAAATGTAGAATTAAGAAAACCAATATTAAAAAATATAATTTAAACGGACTCTAAATTTCGAGGGTTTATAAAAAAAAAGTAGTGAAAGATATGATAAGCACTCCCTTACATTATAGAAGAACTATATAAACATAGGCAAAAAGGAAATCACATAGGAAGCATACTCGATCTTTATAAAAAATAGAATAATACGTGTGAGAAAGGAGTTAATTATTGACATGGTTAGTGGTATAAGTTATGACAAATTCAAATGGGGAATCAATTCTATAATTTGTGCATCGTCTATGATTGCAAGAAAATTATAAATTCACTATAGTTTTTAATGGAAATTGTTGTATTCAAATGCTTAAAAAAAATATTAATAAAAAAAAAAAAAACCTTAAATTATATATTATATAGTTGACAAATTGTTAAACAAAATATATTTTTGGGTATAACATTTAACTAAAATTACTAATTATTATATAGTTGACAAATTGTTAAACAAAATATATTTTTGGGTATAACATGTGACTAAAATTACTAATGAACTTGTTACAAGAAACTATTTAGATTTCAAAACTCTTCATGGAATTAGATAGTAATGTCTTGAATCCATAAAGTTAGATAATTATGTAAGAAATAAATTTTAATTTCCACTATAACCTATGCATGCATGTCAATGAGGTCCTTAGCCTATACATGGTGTAAATCTATTTTAAACATTTAATTTTTTGTAAGTTTATTTAAGCTCTTCATCATGGGCTACCAAAACCATGAGCTTATTTAAACTACCACTCTTGACTTAAAGTGGATTTAACTCATTGACTATTTTACTTTAAACCAACTATCTCCTTTTAAATTAGATCTGGGTTAACTATCCACGTCCTATCCCCCTTAATCATAACTTGGTCCTAATTATCTTTAATCATAACTTGGTCTCAACCAACTTACATTCTTCCCTTTTAATGGAAGTTTTAACTTCTCTAATTCAAACATCAAGCTAGGATATGAGTTCATTCCACGACTAGATCCTACATCCTCTCTATGCATGAGAGGGATGACTCCATGTGCTATCAACCTACATGTATACCTGAATATTAGAGCTTACCACAAATTCCATGTACATTCGACCTACATGTATACCTGAATATTAGGGCTTACCACAAACCTGATAAATACAACTTTCTTGAGGATAAGCTTTACAACTTGGACCAAAAAACTTAGAAATATCAAGAACAACTACCCCTTTTTCAAAAAACATATACATTTTAATTAAATTACAACAAACATTTGAATGCTTTACAACAACAACATTAGTGGAATAAAATAAGAGCTGGCATCACACGGCTTTCCAATATGCAAAAGAACTACTTCCTTCTAAGTGGCTATTGTTCTCCTCAACACAATCTGAAACAAGGTATTCTTTTCCTATGTATGATTGGTAGGCAGGTGGATTGATAGCCTACCTCCCTTTTATACCACTAGTTAGGAATAAGAGAGATTAATAACATAAAATAGGCACTTGGTTAGTTGAATTGAAGCTCCGTGGTATCATTGGGTGGAAGCCCACATAGTTTATGAATAATAATTCTAAGATTAAAAGCATTATTGCTATTGGGAAAAGTCTCCATGGTTCGAGTTAAAGAAAGAAAAAAAAAACAGTGGAAGAAGAAAAAAAACGAACAGAGAACAAGGAGGAAGAATAAAACAAATAACTTAGCTACGAAATTTTTGAAATTGTTTAACCAATTTTTTTGTGATAATTTATTTGTGGTAGTTCATCTGAGACTTAGACCAGAGGGCATCATTTTCAATTACGAATTTCAGAAGCTCTTGAAGCCTAACGGTGTAAAATTATAAATTAAAAAAAAAATCATTTGTTGAGATTTTAAGTTTACGTATGTGCACGGTGCCTGTTTCTACTTGCATTCCGCGTGCTCTGAGTTTTTAAATTTTTTCAAATTGTGTATTTTTTTTTTTAATTACACTCGTAACTGTATCAATCTTCTTTTTAAGATTTAATTTAAAATATAGTATTTATTTAAATTTTAATCATAAATTTAGAAGATTGATTAAAAATTGGTAAAAATTTAAATTTATTTTTTTTTAAATTTGAATTTTTTTATTATTTAAAATAAAGAAAATTGATATTATTTTTGTTTAAAATGGGAACAAAAATATTTTGAGTTGATGAAATTGTAAATATTATTAATTAACATTGCAAAATCATATTATAATAAAGCTATTTTACAATATTAAATCCATTTTTACAATAAATTTAATCATTTTATCAATTCAAAATTATAATTTTAACTAAAAATAAATAAATAACCAAAAAATCAAAATCTTCGAATATTAAAATTTCTTTTAATTTGAATAATTATATATATTCAAACAAACTTTCTTATATTTAAAAAAAAATCCATCAATAATATTAAAACAAAATAACAAGCACTACAACTTAAGATTATGTGCAAAATTACAAATACTCCAAATTATAACATTATATGAACCCATATAAAAGTTTCAGCAAATAGCAAATATCATAAAAGTGTAAAAGTAATTTCACGTTTCTTTCCAACAAGATTTTATAACGAAATTTTAGATCACAAACTTAAAAATCAAAATTTTAAATATTATCAAATTTTAGATCACAAACTTAAAAATCAAAATTTTAAAATATTTAGAATTCTTTCAATTTAGATCATTATATACCATATATAAACTCTATACCTTTCATATATTCTAAACACAATTCTTCTTGTTAAGTGATATTAAAACAAAATAACAAACACTGCAACTTAAAAATATCATATACAAAATTACAAATGCTTTAACTTATAACATCATATGTGTTGGACATATGTTAATAAATTTTCACATGCACATGCATATGCATGCAATTTATTTATGAACTGTTCGTGTAACTATGTGATCTATTCATGATCAATCTGTGTAACTGAGTGATATATGGTATATATACGAGCATATCCATAGAGGTAGAGTACAATGTGAGTGCAAGTGAGTACATTGTGTGAGGAGATGATGGTTGTATGCCTATGAAGGCTATTGTAATTATCCCTTGAATAGAAGAAGAACGATAATCATTGCCCGTCATTTTTTCTCGATTTGAGTTTCCACATAAATAACTGTGTAAAGTGTATGTTTGTTGTTCTTGGTTTGATGCATGTTTAATCTAGCTCTGGTTTTATGCTATGTTTTGCTTCCGTTGTCCAACAAGTGGTATCAAAGCTTAGAGTTGAAGGAGTAAAGAGTGAAGGAGAAAAAAATCTGGTGATTGGATCGCCAAGCCGAACCGAGCCGAATGAAGTGGAAGTGGAGAGTTGAGGACGGGTTTTATTACATTGTTGTGGGTCGTCCCTCTGAGATAGTGTGACGATAACATGCAACCTTATGACGCTTTCAAAAAGTGTGGAATCGTTGCGGGTCGTACACATCAAACAATGCAACGTCATTGTATACAATACAACATTGTTGCAGACGCATAGTAATATAAGGTGCGACGATTTGGGTGCAAATCGTCGTAGGCTATCCATTGACAAGGTGCGACGATTAGGACCTAATCGTCCCAAGTGGTCCTCATACAAAGTGCGACGATCCATTAAAGGAAAAAGTAAAAGGATAATTATCATGCATCTTATAAACTAAAGTTTGAAGGGTTCTTTGTCTTATTCAAAATTGAGTGAGGTGGAGGTTTTAATAAAGGTGAAAGGGTGTTTTATTAAAAGGGAAGGTCGACCTTTTTATGAGGTATAAAATACTTATTAAATATTTATTTTAAAGAACTTTTTATTGAATGGTAAAAAAATGGATGTTTTTAAAAGGTTTTTTAAATATTATATATATATATATATATATATATATATATATATATATTTTGGATTAAATATTTTTCCAACTACCATTGTTGCTTCATTTTAAAAGCTTAGTATTATAAGCTTGGTTTGGAGTTGTTTTTGTTAATGGTGAAAGTGTAAAGTTTCAAGTTTGAGATTGAAAATTTTAGTGGTAAGAATAACTTTGTGTTATGGAAGCTCAAGATGCGAGATCTTCTTGTGCAACAAGGATTGTAAAAGGTCGTGGTTGGAAGGTCAAAGAAACTGGCAAGCATGACAGATGAGGACTGGGAGGATCTGGATGCAAGATCCCTTAGTACTGTTCTCATGTGTCTAGTAGATGAGGTATTGTTTAACATCGTTGAAGAGACGAAAAAAACATGTTTGTGGACCAAATTGGAGATTCGGTATATGACAAAGAATTTGTCAAACATAATCTTCTTAAAGAGACAATTGTGCAACTTGTGGATCAAAGAAGGTATGAAAATTGTTGATCACTTGGATGTATTCAATACTCTGATTTCTCAATTAAATAATATGAAAGTAAAGTTCGAAGATGAGGACAAGGCGATTACGCTATTATGTTCGTTGCCTGAGTCTTGGGATCATCTGGTCACAACTATGTGGTTTAGCACAATAGATGTCATTGCTTATGACATTGTTGTGGCAACTTTGTTGTATGGGGAAATAAGGAAAACATCTAGTAAAGAAACCTCAACAGTAGAAGCAATGGTGGTCAGAGGTCGATCTACAAAAGGAGGGAAAGATCAGAAAGGTATAGCGAGGTCTAAGTCAAAAGACAGTAAGGGTAAGACAAAATGTTGGTTTTTTGGAAAATCTGGGCATCTCAAGAAGGATTGTTGGAAAATACAACAAGCATCCAAAGAGGACTCCATAATAGAAGCAAATTCAACTACAGGTATGGTTGATGAAGTTTTATCTATCAGTTGTGTCTCACCACTCGTGTTCGCATAGAAGGTACAGGGCGATGATGGTTGAGTCGCCATGAAATAATAATAATAAAAAAAAAATGAATTTACTTTGGAGTTGTAGAAATTATTGATTGCATGTAAATGGGCATATGTCTGTAAGACCTGGATAGGCATGTGTACCCCTCGTTTATCATTAACCTATTAAAATTCTAGACATAGATTTAGGTAGATTGAATATGTGTGGGGGAACATGTATGTTGGGTTAGCCTTAACTCGATGAAAGAGTTAATGAGTTAAAAAAAATTAGGTCAAAGAAGGTGGTTTTTTGGGGTCCATGTGTTTTGGGTATCCCATGGTATTGTGTCCATGGATTGCATGTAATGAATCATATAAAAGGCTTGGTGAACTCCATTGTAAATGGGCCTGTAGGTAAGCAATGAAGGTTTACTTGGTCGGCTTGGTCGGATTTGGTCAAGGTTGCTCGAATGCAAAGTTTGAGGTGGAGCAGTGTGTCCAGTTTAGAAAGGTGGGTCTGTAGAAAGGTTGATGTGTTGGCAGGTCAATCATGTGTTTGAGAATATACGATGAAGGTAAGTTCATATCCATGGAACTCATAAAATATTGCAAGGAATTTGGGATCGAATAGGCATGTTCAGTAATGCCAAGTTGCAGTAATAGTTGTGGGCAGAAGTGGTTGTGCTATCTGGTAACTCGGTCACCATCGGTTGCAAAAGACAGGAAGATTAAGGAAGAGGTATGAACAGGTCATCTGGTAATTACTAAAATGTGAAATTATTTGGTTGTGATGCTTATGATTTTTTTATCAGCTTTCTAAGTAGGACCCAAATCAAACATGTAGATCTTTGATATGGTGATGATGTTGAGGGGTGCAGACTGTGGGATCCTACTACCCACATAATCATCATGGAAAGAGATGCAGTGTTTGATGAATCTCCTTTTATGAGGGGGTGCATATGGAACAACTAGAACAGTTAGTTCAAAATCACAACAGGAGATTTGTTTGCAAACTCAATAATCATTGTATGGCCTGAAGCATGCTAGGAAAATGGTACAAGATGTTTGATTCCTTCATGGTGAGCCAAATTTTACAATAAGTGAGTATAACCATTGTGTTTATGGTGTATTGATTATCTTGGTATTATATGTTATGCTTGTTGCAAGCACAAGCAAGGTTGAGGTCAATAGGTTGGCTCAGTTGGTTAGGATGTTGTTATGAAGGATCTCAGGGAAGAAAAATAAATATTGGGCATGGAAATACACAGAGACAGAAAATATGGTAATCTTGGTTATCACAACAGAAGTATGTGGTAAAGATACTCAGGAAATTCAATATGAATAATGTGAAACTGGTAAAATCCCTTTGGCTTTCCATTGTAAATTCTCTTTAGGTTTATGTCCTAATTGATGAAGAAGAAAAGGGTTATATGTCTCGAGTATTATATGCTAGTAGGAAGTTTGATGATTGTGAAGGATAAATGGTTAGCATTTCACATGCAGTTGGTGTTGTCAATAGACACATGGAAAAACCAGGTGAAGAGCATGGAAATGGGTGCTTAAAACATAGAAGCACAAGTATTATCTATAGTGGTTGTAGTGATTTGGTTTGTGGTTATGATTCATGAGATTTGGACAAGCGCATCAGTCTTTTAGATAGGTTACTGATGGAGACAGAATGGTCCATGCTGGAGTGAATCGTGTAGGCATGTTCACGCAACGGTATTGTCAGAGAATTTGCGGAGCTGTGATGGTGTTTGGCTTCTCTTGGCTTGCAAAAACGGTGATGAATTAATTAAGGGCATAATATATTAGGTAAATTGTTTTCAAGGTGGAGATTGCTGGAAACATGCCAATGAATTTCCTCATGTGGTCAGATGCACATGCACATGCACATGCACATGCACATGCACATGCACATGTGCATGCATGCATTCTATTTATGAACTGTTTGTGTAACTATGTGATCTATTCATGATTAGTCTATGTAAATGAGTGATAGATGGTATATATGCGAGCATACCCATAGAGTTAGAGTACAATGCGAGTGTAGTTGAGTACATTGTGTGAGGAGAGGATGGTTGTATGCCTATGAAGGATATTGTAATTCTCCCTTGAATAGAAGAAGACCGATAATCATTGCCCATGTTTTTTTCCCGATTTGGGTTTCCACATAAATCACTGTGTAAAGTGTATGTTTGTTGTTCTTGGTTTGATGCATGTTTAATCTAGCTCTGGTTTTATGCTATGTTTTTCTTCCGCTACCCAACAATATGAGCTCGTGAAAGTTTCAACGAGTATCATAAAAATGTAAAAGCAATTTCTCATCTGGCCAAAGTTTTATCAACATTGTAGTTGTTTATTGCTCTATGTGTTTTTTATCCTCTTACCTTAAAAGAAACAAACACTACTATTATCAGCTAAAGCAATGATTAACATTTCCTTTTGAAATCGAGATTATACCATCGTAAATCCGTAAATATTTCTCACATAACAAAAATTTTATAGCAGCCAATATATAGCTTGTTGTTGAAAACATGCCAACTAATTTTGTGTAATTGGTAGATCATATTGTAATCATTTTGTCTAGTTGTTTGATAGATGTGATAGGTGAAGTGCGAAATGAGAAATGTAGTGTAGCAGAGTGTGTGTGAAGAGAGGAGAGGATGGTTGTATGTCTGTGATTGGCTATTGTAATTCTCCCTTGAATAATAAGAATACTGATTACAATTGCCCCATGGTTTTTCTCGTCAATTGTGTTGTGTCTGGTTTGTTCTTGGTTTTATTTTCTTTGTCATTAAAATCTTGTTACGGTTATGCTTCTGTTACCTAACAAGTGGTATCAGAGCGTAGATTTCTGAGAGAGAAGGAGAAGAGAATCTGATCACTGGTATCAGAGCGTAGAGTTCTGAGAGAGAAGGAGAAGAGAATCTGATCACTGGTATCAAAGCAGATTCGTTGCAAAGGTGATATTGGTTGGCTACAAATTCTCGTTCCGTATCCACAATGTATAAGGGATTATGATCCGTTTTGATGGGTGATTTGATGGAAATAACTATTTAAAGCTCGTTGGCAAGAGCGGGGGCGATAGTTGGTTGAAGAGTTCAACTCTTTGAAATTTATGGGATCATCGCACCAGTCGACTTGTGGAGGGCGAAATAACCATTGTATGCATGAGATTTGCAAAGTATAAAAGTGGACTTACGAGGTAATGAAAGTGGACTTTTGATTCTTTATGCACAAGACAATTTTTTTATCCCTATGTTAAATGAGTGGATGTATTAAAAGGGTGGATGGCTCCTATTAAATGGAGAGGTGATGTTAATGAAGAGGTGATGTTTTTTTTTAATAGAAGGAAGTTATATTTTGGGGTTTCAACTTTGAATATAATATTATTTCTCCATTCTTGAAGGGCTCATTCTAGTATAAGCTACGATTTGGGTGGTTTTTTGTGTTAATGGCAAAAGTGCAAAGTTCTAATTTTGAGGTGGATAAATTCATTGGTAAAAATAACTTTAAGTTATGGAAGCTCAAGATGTGGGGCCTATTTTTGCAACAAGGATTGCAAAAGGTGTTGGCTGGAAAGACAAAGAAACCGACAAACATGACATACGAGGGCTGGGAAAATCTGGATGCAAGAGACCTGAATACTATTCGTTTGTGCCTGAAGATGAAGTGTTGTTTAACATTGTTGGAAAGGAGATAATAGGTTTGTGGAACAAAATGGAGAGTCTATATATGACAAAGTCCATGACGAACATAATCTTCTTGAAGAGGAAGTTGTACAACTTACTGATGAAAGAAGGTACAAAAATGGTTGATCATTTGAATGTTTTCAATACACGAATTAGTCAATTATCTAGTATGGAAGTAAAGTAAGAATATGAGGACAAGGCAATTACACTATTTTGTTCATTGCCTAAGTCTTGGGATCATCTGGTCACATCTATGTGGTTTAACACAACAAATACCATTGATTATGATACTGTTGTGGGAGCTTTGTTGTCTGAGGAGATGAGGAGAAGATCCAGTAAAGAAACCTCAACAACAAAAGCAATGGTGGTCAGAGGTCGATCTACAGAAGGAGGGAAAGATCAGAAAGGTACATTCAGGTCTAAGTCAAAACACAATAAGGGTTACTAGGGGAAATTGTTGGTTTTGTTGAAAATCTGGGCATCTCAAGACTGATTGTTGGAAAAGACAACAAGCATCCAAAGAGGACTCCACAAAATAAGCAAATTCAACTACATGTATGGTTGATGAAGTTTTATATGTCTGTAGTATAGAGCTTGTGGAGTGATCATGGTTGACTCACCATGAAGGAAAAAAAAAGTATTTACTTTGGAGTTGTAAAAAAAATTGATTACATGTAAATGGGCATACGTTTGTGAGACCTGGATAAGCATGTGTACCCCTGGTTTATTGGGTCACCTATGAAAAATTCTAGAAATAGATTTAGGTAGATTGAATGCGTGGGGGGGGATGTATGTTGGGTTAACCTTGACTCGGTGAAAGAGTTAATGAGTTAAATCTGGTTTTTAGGTCAAAACACATGGTTTTTTAGGTAGTCTGTGGTTTTTCGGGTCCATGTTTTTTGGGTAGCCCGTGGTATTGTATCTATGGATTGAATGTAGAAGCCTATAAAAGGCTTGGTGAACTACATTGTAAATGGGCCTGAAGGTAAGAAGTGAAGGCTTACTTAGTCGGCTTGACTGGATTGGGTCAAGAGAATGTTCATGCTAAGGTGGAGCACTAAGAGTCCATTATAAAGTCCCTGGAGGAGAGTGACAAAGGTTCACTTGGATTGACTTGGTTGGATTTGGTCAAGTTTTTTTGAATGCAATATTCGAGGTGGAGAAGTGTGTCTAGGTTAAAAAGGTGGGTCTGTAGAATGGTTGATATGTTTAGAGATTTGAACATTGGATGGTCAATTAGTGTTTGAGAATATATGATGAAGGTAGGTTCATATCCGCGGAACTTGAAAATTATTGAAAGGAAGCTAGGATTGAAAGGGCATGTTCAGTAATGCCAAGTTGTAACAATAGTTGTGGTACAAAGTGATTGTGCTATATTTTAACTCGATCATCATCGGTTGCAAAAGTATGGAAGATTCTAGAAGAGGTATGAATAGGTAATCTGGTGATTACTCAAATGTGAAATTATTTGGTTCTGATGCTTATGTTTTTATCAACATTTTAAGTAGGACCGAGATCAAACAGGTAGATATTTGATATGGTGATGATGTTAAGGGATGTAGACTATGGGATCCTTCTACCCACATAATCATCATGGACATAGATGCAATGTTTGATGAATCTCCTTTTATAAAATCAAACATAGTAAAAAGATGAAAGGTTCAAAGCATGATTGGTAGCAGAAGGGTATTTGGAAGGTATTGATTTCCATGAAAGTTTATCACCCGTTGTTAAAAGCTTGTTTCTATTCATGTTTTGTTAGCACTAGTTGTGTCACTTGATCTTGATTTAGTACAACTAGATGTTAAAATTGTTTTACATGGATTTTTTTGGAAAATGGGGTGTATATGGAACAACTAGAAAGGTTAGTTCAGAATCGCAACATAATATTTGTTTACAAACTCAGGAATCATTGCATGGCTTGAAGCATGCTAGGAAAATGGTACAAGATGTTTAATTCCTTCATGCTGAGACAAATTTTACAAGAAGTGAGCATAACCATTGTGGTTATGGTATATTTATTATCTCAGTGTTAAATGTTATGCTTGTTGCAAGCACAAGCATGTATGAGATCAACAAGTTGGATCAGTTGGTTAGGATGTTTGATATGAAGGATCTAGGAGCAACAAAACAAATCTTGGGCATGGAAATACAGAGAGACATGAAGGATTGTAAACTTGGTTATCACAATAGAAGTATGTGGTGAAAATACTCAGGAAATTCGGTATGAATAATGTGAAACCGGTAAACTCCATTTGGCTTTCCACTGTAAGTTTTTCTTCAAGTTTATGTCCTAACTAATGAAGAAGAAAATGGTTATATGTCTCAAGTATTGTATGTTAGTAGGAAGTTTGATGATTGTGATGGGAAATGATCAGTATTTCACATGCAGTTGATGTTTTTAGTAGACACATGGAAAAACCAGGTAAAGAGCATGGAAATGGATGCTTTGGTATCTAAGAAGCAAAATAGTACAAGTATCACTTGATTTAGTATGTGGTTATGATTTAGGATATTTTTACAAGAGTAGACCTACCTTAGGTTGTGTCTTCCGAGAACGCAAGGATCTATTGGGTAATTTTGGACAAGTACAGGATGAGGTGTTCTGTGGTGGTCAAAGTGTTGTGCATTTGATTAATGGTCCAGTGTATCAAAATGAGACATGTGCATCTGTTTATAAGACATGTTATTGATGGAGGCAGAATGGTCCATACTTGAGCGAATCATGCAGACATGTTCACGTAAGAGTATTGTTAGAGAAGTTGTAGAGTTGTGATGGTGTTTGGCTTATCTTGGCTTGCAGGAAAAGTGATGAATAAATATGGACATGATATATCAGGTAAATTGTTGTCAAGGTGGAGATTCTTGAAAACGTGCCAACTAATTTCCCATGTGGTTGCATGCACATCGACTAAAAATAGAATGTGCATGCATGCACACTATAGTGAACCGTTTTTGTAACTGGTGGATCATATTGTAATTAGTTTGTCTAACTATTTGATATATGTTATATATACTTGCATACCCATACAGATGAAGTGAGAAATAAGCAATGGAGAGGAGAGGATGGTTGTATGAGTGTGACTGACTATCATAATTCTCCCTTGAATAATAAGAATATTGATTATCATTGCCCCATAGTTTTTTCCGTATTGGGTTTCCACGTAAATCACTTTGCCTGACACTTGCTACGCAACAACCTGCAACACATAAATGTGAATATGTACTCTCTAAAGGAATTAATTGCCAAGACAAAATTGAATTGAATATAGGAAAATAAAATAATACTTGAAAATATATTGCACTGTATATGTAGATATATATAGTCTGAACTCAATAATAAATCTTAACGAAACTCTCAACAACTTCTAGGCATATTGAGTATAGAGAAACGGTCGTTCCCTCCATCCATACAAATATTCATCTCCAGGCATTCATGAAGGTCATCGAGACTGATGTGTTGCTGCTTGGCTGCCATGGGTGAGATGAAATATTTAGTAGCATGAGAGGAATTGTGTATCCACACTTACAGATTGCAACTCCCATTGTAGAAGAATCTGCTCTCCCCCTTGGTAGAATAGTTGTTGTATATCTTGTTGCGCCTCAACATCTTACTACAATCAGAATAATAACAACTGGAAGGAGGCTCCAACCCCCTAGTTTATTAGGCTACAACCTGAGAGAAGATCCAACTCCCCAATTCTCTGGCTACAACCAGAAGGAGGCTACAAACCCTTATGTTCTTCAGCTTCAACCGGAAGGTTTTTACAACCACCTGTCCTTGCCCCGTCCAACTGCCTTGAAGTAGAAGTAGAATGATGGAACCACTGTCACACTATCACTGTGAGATATACTGTTGCAAACCTGTACCAATAAACTTGAACTATGCATCAACCATGCATCAACCTATACCTCAACCTGTAATCAACCTGTACCATAAACAAGTGCATCAACCATGCACCAACCTGTACCATAAACAAGTGCATCAACCATGCACCAACCTGTACCAAACAACCTATAATCAACCTGTACCATAAACAAGTGCAACCAACCATGTACCAAGTATGTACCAATCATGTGTCAACTACTCATCAACTATGTCTCATCAATATGTACCAACGTCATCAACTATACACCTCATGTATGTGCCAACTCATCAACAACTTGTCTCAACCATGTACCCAACTTGTACCTCAACCAAAAGCCCTCATCAATTTCATCATCCAAATATGATTTGTAACTCTGTAATAGACCTGGTGTATATGATCACATACCTACAAACCTTCCTTAACTTAACAACAAGAGACTAACATTTTCATCAAAATTTTCTTTAGTCTCACAAGACTAGTTTTGGATTAGTCAACAACT
>ML785002.1:458851-483979 GCA_009831015.1 Picea engelmannii
AATTATCAAATATATGCATAACATCCCTAACAAATCTTCTAAGAGCTCAAAGACATTACACAGACCCACTATACAAAGCTAGGAAAACCAAAGGGGCAACCTATTGGGCTAATACCCACAAGAAATGGAAAGTTTCCTCAAAGAGTCATTCAAACCATGTATAGTGATGTGATATGGTTTTAGGGATGTCCAGTCATAGTCAGACCAAGGGCTGGTGTTTTCTGTGGGTGCCTTTGTAGGAGGCGAGCTGTACCCATCATGGATGCATTTTTTCCAAGCCCTTATTGCCTTATCTTTCTTTATTTGCATTTTACTACAAGCCTTGACGAAGAGGACATTGCCTTGGCTTGGTGGCCAGAGCTAACAGCGTTACCCACTAGCATCTTCGCAGAAATGAGAGGGCTGGATCGTGATGATACCCCCCTTCCTTTGGCCATGCAACCAAAGGTCACTACCCTGGTTTGGTGACCAGATAGTGGCAATGTCATACCGCTAAATACTTATGAACATAATGGGCCGGCTCGTGATGAGACCTCCCATCCTCTTAGTTAGGTCTTGCATTTATTTATTTCATTTTTTCTTAGGGTCCCTTAGTTTTTTTATTGAGAGGCTTTTTATTGCCTTCTCGGGGATCCCCTGGGCGAAGCATCTCTAGGTTTTCATTTTCCTATGGCTTTTATGTTTTACCAGCTTCTTTTACCCCCTGGGCCTTTAGCCCCTTCTTCGCACAAGACAAGATGTACCCTGGATGGTCGTCCTAATGGCCAGACTAGGGGAATGGGATGGATGAGCGGGGTTTTAAGATGTAAGAGTGATAATATGAGGGGAGCGGACGATGGTTCTGCAAACCCCCCTTGGTAGCTAACCAAAACCCATGAATACCAACTTGCTAATCTACCCCATTAATTACCCCAACAATGGTCCAGTGGATTAGTGTAAGATCCAAGCAGTTATCTGAAATGAAAGAGATCTAATGCATACATAAGAAGGTTATAATGATCAAATATGACACATACCATGATACCTCGGACCAATTACCTCATGGAGCAAGAGCCTTTTCTGATGCAAGCCCAGGCCGGTAGTGATGGAGGCTGGTACTGCTGACAGGACAAGTCTGGCTAAGAAGAAGAAAAGATGGGCCCTCAAGGGCCATGCTCAAGTCAATCTGCTCTCGTACTCCATGTCTGGGATCATGTGGGCCTTGAGACATGATCTCCTAGTTATCCCTAGATATCGGGGATAACAGGCCCCGTTTGGGTAAGTGAGTACATCAACTTCCCGGGGTCGTAACTTTTGTACACGATCTCTGTTTTAGGCGTGTGATAGCTCATTGGAAAGGTATCATCGAGGAGATTCATTTTGGGGGCTCAATCATGCCTTTGACAATCATTGAGAACCTCGATCTCGAAAAGCCTTCATTTAGGCCCTGAAAATGGCCCCGGAAGTTAAAACCTGCTAAAAATAGTAAATTGCCAAATTTGCCAGAAAAAAGTTTTGAGCCAGTCGGAAAAGGTGGGTGGCCACCAATATCTACGTAGATCATTTATCCATAAAACAAACTTGGATCCATTATCCAAACCTGAGTTCTCCAACTTCTCATGGCCATAACTCTCTAACAGTGAAGAGTTATGTGACGTTCCACATACCACTGGAAATGACATGACAAACACTATCCATATATGATAGTTTCACTAACAAATTCGCTGACATTCATCCAATTATTACGTAAATAAGCATGGGCTCTCTAACAATACTTTTAGGATAACTCAATCCGCAAAGCGTCTTCTCGTAAGGGCTTTCACCGTAAGGGGACCACTTTGGAGTTCATCCATTTCTACTTACTATCAACCATGACAAGATAATAACAAGTCATCTTTACATCAAACAATCTTGGGTCCATTACCCAACCTTTGTGCTACAGGGATTTTTTCAAGGGAGTTAAGGGATGCAGACTGTGGGATCTTGCTACTCACATAATCATCATGGACAGAGATGCATTGTTTGATGAATCTCCTTTTATAAAATCAAACATAGTAAAAAGACGAAAGGTTCAAAGTATGACTGGTAGCATAAAGATATTTGGAAGGTATTGATTTACATGAAAATTTATTACCAGTTGTTAAAAGCTTGTTTCTATTCATGTTGTGTTAGCACTAGTTGTGTCACTTGATCTTGAGTTAGTACAACTAGATGTTAAAATTGTTTTACATGGATTTTTTTGGAAAAATGGATGTATATAAAACAACCAGAAAGGTTAGTTTAGAATCGCAATAGAAGATTTGTTTGCAAACTCAGGAATCATTGTATGGCCTGAAGCATGCCAGGAAAATGGTACAAGATGTTTGATTCCTTCATGGTGAGCCAAATTTTACAAGAAGTGAGTATAACCATTGTGGTTATGGTATATTTATTATCTTGGTGTTAAATGTTATGCTTGTTGCAAGCACAAGCATGTATGAGATCAACAAGTTGGCTCAATTGGTTAGGATGTTTGATATGAAGGATCTAGGAGCAACAAAAGAAATCTTGGGCATGGAAATACACAGAGACAGGAATGATGGTAAGCTTGGTTATCACAACAAAAGTATGTGGTGAAAATACTCAGGAAATTCGGTATGAATAATGTGAAACCAATAAACTCCCTTTGGCTTTCCATTGTAAGTTTTTCTTCAGGTTTATGTCATGACTAATGAAGAAGAAAATGGTTATATGCCTCGAGTATCGTATGTTAGTAGGAAGTTTGATGATTTTGATGGGAAATGGTGTGTATTTCACATGCAGTTGGTGTTGTCAGTAGACACATGGAAAAACCATGTAAAGAGTATGGAAATGGGTGCTTCAGTATCTAAGAAGCACAACAGTACAAGTATCACCTACAGTGGTTGCAGTGATTTAGTCCGTGGTTATGATTCAGGGGATTTGGACAAGAGGAGACAATTATGTCTTCCGAGAATGCAAGGATGTATTAGGTAAGTTTGGATAGGTACAAGATAAGGTGTTTTGTGGTGGTTAGAGTGTTGTGCATTTGATTAATAGTCCAACGTATCAAAATGGGACAAGTGAGTCGGTTTATAAGGCAGGTTACCGATGGAGGAAGAATGGTCCATACTAGAGCGAATAGTGCAGACATGTTCACGTCACAATATTGTTAGAGAAGTTGCAGAGTTGTGATGGTGTTTGGCTTCTTTTGGCTTGCAAGAAAGGTGATGAATAAATTTGGGCATGATATATAAGGTAAATTGTTGTCAAGGTGGAGATTGTTGAAAACGTGCCAACTAATTTCCCATGCTTTTACATGCACATCCACTAAAAATAGAATGTGCATGCATGCACACTACAATGAATAGTTTGTGTAACTGGTGGATCATATTGTAATTAATTTGTCTATCTATTTGATAGATGCTATACATACTAGCATACCCATAGAAGTGAAATGAGTTATGAGCAATGTAGTATATGAACAAGATAGAATAGATGTTGTATATCTTGCTGTGCCTCAACATCTTACTGCAACCGGGTTTTAGTGTGTAGGTCTTCATGAGAATCGATCCTACCCTATTTTTGGATTTGGATGATTTATTCCCCATCATCAAGAACAAGAGGAATAAACACATTATTTTTCTATCACTCTCCATTTCTCCTCCAATGAAAATGAATGTCTGATCGACTGGTGGAGAAACAGCATTTATTCCTCTGATATTATAGGAAAGAGGTGGGGTTCGAGAAGAAAAGAAACTTCGAATTGTTGGGGAAGATTCATGAGCAGGACTACTGGCTTCCAGCCCAAGATTGCCTTTTCGAAAATCGAGTAAAAAACAGTAAATTCATTTAGGAGGGACAAGATGTTCATTGGGTTTGACTAGAGAATTAATTTTCCACATTGGTGGGTTCTGGACTCGAAAATTCAGAATGTGTTTGTAAAACCTTGGGTTATGTGTCTGTTATGCCGCCACTTTGCAGAGCACGGTAATTGCAGTAAATGGTGCAGCGCTGACTCTATTTATCTATATTAAATGCCACTTTAACGATCAGACATGGCAGACTCGCCCGAGTCGCCCGACAAGTCTGTGCCGCGCCTATTTAGCTGTATATTAAATGCGATTTTCACCTTTGGACATTGCAGAGAGCCCGACAACAAGCCTCAGAGATCGATTGATTGTACGTATCTGTGTTGTATGGATCACAACATGTATTAGGAGCACCAATTGAACATTTTGCAACAATAGTTGATTGATCTTAACCTAAATGATAGCCAACCCAAGTTCACACTTCCACAATCATAAAAACCCTTTGCATCTCTCATTGAGATTTTGTAAGGATTGGTTACAAATTACTTAATTATGATCATTTTGATCTTAAGATGAATATGTTACTAGTGAGAAGAAATGACCTGCCATAAAGGGAGATGAAGAGCCCCAATTAAACCACTGCATCAAGTCAGGGAGAAGAAATGGCCTGCCATAAAGGGAGGTGAGTCATTTCTATGCCAAAAACATAAAATACAGTTACAAATAATTTAAAGTTAGGTTTAACATATATTTGTCAAATACAAAATTAAATACCTGAGCAATGAAAATATATGAAAAAAAAGCAAATCAATCAATGTAAGGTTGGAAAGTACTTATCAAATGAGCCAATCAATTTACAGTATTGAAAGCCCTACAATTTTTTAATCATTATTGTCTTCATCTTGCGTATATTCATTGGAGACGCTGGTCATGCCTCCTCCCATGTTATAAACACAAAAATAAAAATACCCCAATTCACGAGACAAGTATGCACAGATGGTTTAGTGTACACTTGTACGTTAAAGCTATGGTTAGGTACACTTACAACTAATCTCTGAGGCTCTCTGTACCACGCAGACTCCTGCTGCTCAGAAGTTGGAACGGCAGCATCAAACCAGCAGTTTGCATGGAGGGCAATGTTTATATTTGTCAAAGCTATGATATGTCTAACAGTTTTAAAGTTTCTTGCAGTACAAAATCCCACAAAGCTAAGATATTTAACGTTATAGCTCTCTACAGCTCGGTGTTTGCACAGTTCAGCAGCCAGCCCTCTGTTTGCACAGTTCAACAGCCGGCCTTTTGTTTGCAGAGTTCAGCCAACGCTGCCTTTTGATGCTACGGCTTCCGAATTTCTTCAGACTGTACATGTTAAATTTTAAAGGCAGAATGCTGCTTAACGTATCCGCATCTTGTAATCTGTATTTAAAGTTTAGCATTAAGTTTTTATGTTTTTTTTTTAATGATGGGTGGAGTTTCACTTGAAACTTGAAATTTTAGAGGTTTCAAAATTTCATACACAATTTTATCCAAAAATGCTTTCAAAACTCAATACACAATTTATATACCCAAAAACATTATCCAACATCATAATTAACTATGAAAATCTACACAATCAAATTATTAAAATTTACACAATCAGATTATTAAATTATCACTAAAATCTTATTTAACAGTTAGTCATATATTGTTACTTAAATCATTGTAATAGAAGATTCATTAAATAGTTAGAAATAAAAATTTAAAATTGACCTTGACATATATTCATTTTATTTACATCGTTTTCTTATTAAAATTAATGGATTATTTGTAAGATTTTGAAATTAAATCAAGAGTTCGATATAAATTTTAGTTATAAATAGAGTTTTATTCTAATTTAAGATCCATGTATGGTGAGCAACATCTTTAATATTTTTTTTCCAAATCTAAATTGATCCATATTTTTATAATTTGAGAAAAAATTATTTTTCTAAACTAATTCCTATTAGACTATATTAATTGTTGAAATCAATGTAACCATATATCCCTTCTTTAAGATTAAAAATTTAAAATATGTTCATAATTTAAAATTGGACCTTGTGTATGTACAATATACTCACTTTTTATTAGACTATTCACATTCAATGATTTGCATTTTACTTTTGTTTTGTGATTAATACATTACCATTTTGCCTTATGCCAATTGAAATCAAGTAAATAAATGATAAAATCAATAGTAAATATTTTCCCTCAAAGCAAGGGTTTGTAGGTGTGTGGGTATCATTCATGATCGTGATGGACAAAAGGAAGCATAGTTGTCTTAGAGTATAAGAACCACCACCAACAATGAGGTAGCAATGATTGTATTGTATTAAGACCTTTGTCTATAGGAAAAGAGAGACATCATGCACACGACAATGAGGACTTCTCCATCATTATTAGAGGGCCTCTAAGCCTGGATCATTCCAAGGAACAAAAGACTACCCAAAATTGTTTATAGATCCCTGCGCCAAAGGCTTTACGAGCATAGAGTTCTATCAGATGCTATGTTTGGAAAACAAAAACACAGATATTCAAGCCAACATAAGTGTTTGTAGGAATGAAGGAATCATAGGCAAGGGATATGAGGACACAAACTACAAGCCAATCCCAAGAATATCGTCATCCAAAGATTGAGGCATTGCATTGCTTACAAATGGAAGTGTGTGTGAGTTGAAAGGGAAAGGGAAATAACTTACAATTGGAAGTGTATGCGAGTCAAAGGGATAAGGGAAATAAATCCCACATACTCCACATCAATTACCCTACCAGTGTTTGATCCTTTTCATCATTTAGGCTGAAGGGTGAACCAAATTCATGACTCAGGGATCCTCCTTATCTCCCTACTTCATGGATCCTGTAATATAATGGTAGACTACCACCAGATTCATAGTTTTTGTGCACTCTACAACCTACTCCAAGTTAAAAGAGGGATTAAGAGATATGTTAGTTGGGAATTGGAAGAAACTAGGGAATCTGTAATGACCATGTTTATGAAATTACAACGAAGGGAAGATGATTTGCATGAGAACTGATCAATAGAGAATAAAGAGAAGAATTGAGCCATAAAAGAAGTTAAGGTCTTCATGCATTCACACTAAAAAATGTTAGAATTAATGCTTACTTTAGAGTTGGTTTCAGATTGTTAGATCTAGTTGGTTGTGGGATATCTTCTCCAACCATTAGATCCTATTTATGTGTTTAGTTGAGATATTCCCTCATGAGTTTGTTGTGTAGTTGAGAGAAAACTTCATGTATAAGTATGTGCTTGATTGAATAATAAAAATATGTAGAATAGTATTTGGTGTGTATACAATATGTAAGGTACTAGATGTAATATAATATGCAAAAACAAGAATATTCAATAGATATCAATGGAACAACAAAATATTGAGAAGAGCAACACCAAAAATGATATATTTATTCAAAGATAACAATGTTCACTTGCCTCTTCGAGGGGGAAACCTCCAGCAGAGCAGAGCTCTATTACAATAATTCTCAAGACAAAAACTTCTCATGCCTCCTACCCTTATTTATACTAATTCTATCTTCTAAAGAACCTTCTAGTGAAAGATATTTCTAGAAGCAGAATATTCTATTAGGTCTTCTTAAATTGACTTGTTCACATTTATTAAATAGGCCTTATAAACTAATGCCGACTTTTATTATGTGGAAAATATATTATTCCACATACGTGAGGGGATATGGAGGTTATGTCCCTAACATGCATTGCCCCTTGAAAAACAATCTTGTCTTGAAGGCTTGAGATGAGGAATTTGTTGCTAAATGGTGGTGGGCTCCTAGAAGGCATCTTCTAGAGTTATATATTTCCACTGCACTAACACTTCCTTGATGGTGCACTGACGAAGATGATACTGGGGGTGGTCCAAAATTTGCTTGGGGATCCAACCAAATAGAACCTTCTTCATCCAACTCAAAGAGACTAGTTTGGGTTTCACACTTAGTTCCAATCACCTTCTTTAAGCATGAGACATGAAAAACATGATGGAGCTTAGAATAACTAGGCAGAGCTAACTGGTAGGCGACTGGCCCCACGCTCTCAAGAATTGCATAAGGACCATAAAATTTGGGAGCAAGCTCTTACCTTCTGACAATGTTCAACTTTGAGTGAAGTCTACTTATAAGGTTGCAGACGAAGAAACACCTGGTACCCTTCAACAAATTGACATTCAGAATGACCTTGATTGGCTTACTTCTTCATGCGATTTTGAGCCATCACCAAATTTTCTTTGAGGGTACAGAGAATGGCCTCGTGTACTATAAGATTTTTGTCAACCTCCTGAAAGTTCAAGACATCTGGCATGTATGAGAGAACCGACGGTGGATTTTTTTCATACACTGCTTCTAAAGGAGCCATGAGAGTAGTTGTATGGTAAGATGTGTTGTACCACCATTCAACTAGTGGTAACCACTGAGCCCACTGATGTTGTCGGTCAGATGCAAAACACCACACATATGTTTCCAAACACTTATTGACAATTTTAGTTTGGCCATCAGTCTCAGAATGATTATAGGTGGTGCTGAGATGTAATTGGGTGCCTTGTAGCTTGAACAATGCTTTCCAAAAATTGTTGGTGAATTTGGGATCCCTATCAAAGACAATAGGCTGAGGTATGCCGCGAAGTTTGACAATATTATCCATGAAAACTTGAGCCACTGTGGATGCAGTGAAGGGATGTTGAAGATCATAGAAATGAGTATATTTGGAAAGACAATCAACCACCACCATGATGAATGATTTATTGTTGGATTTAGGTAGGCCCACAATGAAATCCATAGAAATATCCTGCCAAATAGAAGGGGAAATTGGAAGTGGTTGGAGTGTGCTTGGTTCTTTGACCATTTCTCTCTTGTTGCATTGACATACATCACATTAATTCACAATGGTACAGACATCTTATTTCATACCATCCCATAAAAAAGAATGTTCGACCCTTTCATAGGTTTTGGTAAATCCTGAATGCTTAGCTGTGGGTGAAGCATGAAGCTCAGATAATACCTCGGATTTAATTTGTGATTGTTTTCTTAAATATATATGACCTTTGTAGTGAAGCTCATTACTGTGCCAAGAATACCCCATAGAAGATGGATAATGTTCTTGAAATTGTTGGATTGAGTGAGATATTTTGGGCTCTTGCAGCCATTCATGGAGAGCAGCTTGGAGCCAATCTAGTACAGTGAAGGAGAGAGAAAAGAGGGACCCTTCTTCTTTATATTTGTGGGAAAGAGCATCAACGACCACATATTCTTTTCCCTTCTTGTAAATGATCTCATAATCATATCCAAATAGATTGGTTACCCATTTTTGTTGCTCCGGGGACGAAATTCTTTGTTCCAAAAAATACTTGAGGCTTTGATGATCAATTTTAATCTGGAAGCATTTCCCAATAGATAAGGACGCCAAAGATCCACAACATGAAAAATAACCAACATTTACTTTTCATAGATTGATTGGCCCAAATGTATATCTGAAAGTTGTTTTCTAGTGAAGGCCAAAGGCCTACCATCTTGCATGAGGACTTCCCCAATTCCTTTTTCTGAAGAATCACATTCCAAGACAAAAGGCTTGGTGAATTATGGAAGTTCTAGGAAAATCATCATGCACATAGCCTCGTTCAAGGCATGGAAGGATTGATCAGTTGTTGGAGTCCAAGTGAAGGTATTCGTTTTAAGGAGAGCGGTGAGAAGTGCCACATTTTTTCCATAATTCTTAACAAACTTGTGATAATAACCTGTTAAACCTACAAATCCATGCAATTTATTAAGAGTTTTAGGGAAAGGTCAATCCTGCATAGCTTCAATTTTCTTAAGATCCACCCTAACACCATCCTTGCCAATAATATGACCCAGGTACTCCAGTTGTGAGGCTCCAAAGGCACATTTAGATTGTTTGAGGAAACATTGGTTCTAAGAGAGTATATGGATAACTTAATCCACATGTACGAGATGGGATGTCCAAGTTTTACTATAGATGAGAATATCATCAAAGAAAACTAAGACATAATGACTGCGAAAAGGACATAAGACATGATTCATGATACTTTGGAAAGTGGAGGGGGAATTACACATGCCAAAGGGCATGACCAAGAAATCATAGTGACCCTCATGAGTTCTAATGGTAGTCTTGGGAATGTCTTCTTCTTTTATACATATTTGGTGGTATCCAGAACAAAGATCAAGTTTAGTAAAGTACAGAGCACTACTTGATTCAACCAAGAGATCATTAATGACAGGAATGGGAAACTTATCTTTGATGGTGATTTTATTGAGGGCATGAAAGTTTGGACACATGTGACAAGTACCTTATTTCTAGAGTAACATGACCACACGAGAGGAATAGGGGTCGGTACTAGGACGGATAACACCCTCTTCAAGAAATTCGTGAACGATTTTCTCAATTTCATTCTTTTGGGAAAAGGGATGATGACAAGGGAGAACATTGGGAGGAAGACTATCGGGGAGAAGAGGAATTGGATGACCATGAACATCATGAGAAGGGTAAAGTCCTTGGGCAGTGGAAATAATAGATTGGTGTTTCGATATGATAGATTAGTGGTTAGGATGCACAGAGGGTGTCTTAACTTCTTGAATGAAATGGATGTGGGAAATAATACCCGAATGACCTTTTTTGAGAATCTTGTCCATTCGATAGAAACTGATTATCTCAGGGTAACCTATTGTGATTCCTTGGAACTGATATCATTGTCTCTCTTGTTGGAATTGTATGGTTAATTCCTTAAAATACATGAGAATGGGAACTAGAGTGTGCAACCATTCAACACCTAGCACAATGTCACAACCGCCTATATCGATAGAAAACATATGATATTTCAAGTGGTACTTCCCAATTTGTAGATGTACATTTTCACAACGCCCACAACATTTCATGGAACCACCACTGGCTATCATGATTTGAAAATTGTTGATGACACAAATATAGCTCAATTAATTTCCTAGGCAATGAAACAGTGAATAAAATTATGGTTGCTTCCACTGTCAACAAAGATGATGACTTTCCTATACTTAATATAGCCAATTAACTCGAGGGTTTGGGGAGCAGAGAAGCTAGTGAGGGCATGCAATGAAATTATCGGTTCAACTTCTGGCGGTTTAGCAGACATAATAGTACCATCAGGAGGGATTAGATCCTCAAAAGGGGGAACTTGAGCGTCATCTTCAACAACATCATATGAAATGGCCATAAAACGATTTTGTTCCTTACACTTGTGCCCGAGAAAATATTTTTCATCACAATTATAGAAAAGACCCTTGAGTTGGCGTTCAACCATTTCTTCCCAAGTTAATTTCTAGACATTAAGGGGAGTGGTAGGGGAGGCAATATTGGGGGTTTTTGTGATCAATACACTACCATTTTGTCATCTTCTCATTGAAATCAAATAAACTAAATGACAAAATAAATATATTCCCTCAAGCAAGGAGTGGTAGGTGCGTGCGTATCATTCATGATCCCAAGGGACAAAAAGAAGCAGAGTTGGATTAAAAGTCTAAGAATCACTACTAACAATGAGGTAGAAGTGGATGTCTTGTATTAAGGCCTTTATATGTTGGAAAAGAGAGACACCATACTAGACTAGCCAAAATTATTTAGAGATCTTTAGGCATAGCCAAATACTTTGGGAGCATAGAGTTGTATTAGGTGTTATGTTTGCAAAAGAAAAATGAAGATATTCAAACCAACATATGTGCCTATAGGAATGAAGGAATCCTAGACAAGGGATATTAGGACTCAATTTACAAGCCAATCCCATGAACATTCCCATCTAAAGATTGATGCATTACATTGCTTACAAATGGAAGTGTGTGTGAGCTAAAAGGGAAAGGGAAATAACTTACAAGTAGAAGTGCATGCAATTCAAAAGGACAAGGGAAATAAACCCCACATACACCACATCAATTACCCTACTGGTGTTTGAGCCTTTATGTCATTTAGGTTGAAGTGTGAACAAAATTCATGACCCAAGGATCCTCCTTATCTACCTACTTCATGGATCCTGTAATATAATGGTAGACTACCACCACATTCATAGTTGTTTTGCGCTCTGCAACTTGCTCCAGGTTAAAAGAGGGATTAATAGATTTGTCAATTGGGAATTGGAAGAAACTATGGAAGTTGCAAGGATCATGTTTATGAAATTCCAGTGAAGGGAAGATGATTCACATGAGAATTGGTCAATAGAGAATAAAGAGAAGAATTGAGCCATGACAAAAGTCAAGGTCTTCATGCATTCACACTAGAAAAATCATTTCAAACTAGAGGAATCTCTATGATCTATTGACACTAGGGGTATGTTGTTGTAATTTCTCAGTCTTAATGATTTATATTATGCCAAGTTACAACAGTTTAGTAGGAAATATACTTTCAATATAAGAGATAACATTTTTAGAATAGGCACAAATGTATCTATTTTTATAAAAAAATAAAGAAAAAAAAATACTTTTTGCTTGAAACAATGTTGAAATTTTAGTTTTTAAAAGTTAAATATCAAATTAATTCATTTGAAAAACTTATATATATATATATATATATAGATAGATAGATAGATAGATAGATAGATAGATAGATATAGATATAGATATATGAGAAGTTGAAACATGATGAGAACTATGAGAAGTTGAAACATTAAATATTGAGTATCCACATACTAAGTTTAGAAGGGATTGTTCAAATTTTAAAGGTTTATTTTATTGTTCCACTTGACTATATAAAATGCTATATACAAAAAGTAGAGTAAGAAAAATGTGTATAATGTACAAATTTCAAATAAAGAGGAAAAAAATTATATATAAATTTTTTGAACTTATTTTCTTTTCAATTACTAGATTAAATTTTAGAAGTCAAAATCTTTTTTTAAATATTGTTTTAAGTAAGATTTTTTGAAATTATAAATATCTCATAATTCTATATTATTTTCTAATAAGTAAACAATGTAAAATCAAAATTTCATTAACAAACTAAATCTATTAACCAAGATACTACTAAAACTTTATAATTTTTTAATAACTTAAATAATGTAACATGAATTTATCTTCTAAAATTTTTTTGACTAATCCAAAATTTATTTATTTTAAATTATGTTTAATATCCTAAGAAAACAACACGGTTTCTTAATATATGTGGATGATCCCAAACTCTTCATGAAGATAGGCCAACCACACTCCCACATACAATTTTTATAGGCCAACCACACTCCGAGATACAATTTTTACTAATTACTACTATAATTTCATACAAATAAATGACTTATATGAACAAGTTTAATAATATAAAAAACTCAAACAAATTAAAGGACAAGAAGGAACCCAATAAAAATTATTCTAAGGAACCCAATAAAAACTATTCTTGTGAAGGTATTAATAGAAAATAGTAGCATTTATCTTATGGTCAAGTGAGTACACAATTTTACCAATACCTTTATATATAAGAACTTTCCATCATCGAAAACTTGCTTATAAGGTATTTTATTCTAGTGGTAACATTGAGATGTTTTTTTTAATGGGTGGAATCATATTTTATTTTAGTGTTAATATATATAATAGTATCTCTTGCAAATTAACTAATATTTATTACATTATTCCTAAAAAAAATTGGGTGAATCAATCACTTAATCATTTGGACATCTTGATTATTCAACCTTTTTTTTAGAAGCTTCTAGAATAGTTTGACTTATTTGACCATTTAGGGGTTTCTAGAAAATTCACTAGGGTTATCCAACTTTACATGGCCATACCTCTCTAACCATGAGGAGTTAGGTGATGTTCCACATATCATCGGAAACAACATGACAAGAACTATCCATATATAGTAGTCTCACTTGCAAATTCATTGATCTTGATTACATTATTCCTCAAACAAACTTAGGTGAATCAACCACTTAACCATTTGGACTTCACAAAGTGTCTTCCCATGAGAGATTTCACCATAAGGGGACCACTTTGGAGCTCATCCATTTGGTTCTTCCTATCAACCATGAAATGAAATAAATACAACTCCCTTTAATATCAATACATCATTATTACATCACTTGACATCAACCCTTTGACATCAATTACATTAATGAAAACATAATACATCACTATGA
Organism: Picea engelmannii; assembly: GCA_009831015.1. NCBI lineage: Eukaryota > Viridiplantae > Streptophyta > Pinopsida > Pinales > Pinaceae > Picea > Picea engelmannii. The sequence continues at coordinate 472,776 of ML785002.1, forward strand.
CAATACTTGACATCAACCCTTTGACGTCAATCCTTTGACATCAATGAAAACATAATACAACAAGAATGAGTACACTCCTATGGATATTTACCATCATCCTCAACAGTCACATCACCAAATAGCTATCCCCGCCCAACACATTAGAGCCTCCACATGGATTTATTATCAAATACAACTCCAATTCCAACCATCAACACTTTCTCAAACTCCTGACATCATGGAAACCCTCTCTGCAATAGAAGTCTCATATTCACAACGATGCCTTACCTCTAGCAGCCTCTCTAGGTCACCATTCAACTACATCTCCAACCACTCTACAATTTTTTTTAAGTGTACTTCTCTTCAAATATTAACCTACCCAACATTCCAGATGGAACATATCAACCATTCATCACATAGTAATGTGGATGTAATTTTTTTACTACTTTCCATGCAAGGCATATTTTGAAGAATTCACAAAGGATTTGATTTCATGGATAGGTCCCCCACCATTGCTACGCACACACACACACACACACACTCATTTTGGGTAATTAGAGACACCTTATGGAACCTCTAACACAACAAGACACTAGTATTTGTCTTGATTTTTAGATATGTTCCCAATCACAAAAAACTATCTTTTGGCTCCTCTTCAGTTTTTATACACCATTGTGATTTCCAGTCTCTCTTAGCGATTTATGGAAAGTTTCCATCTCATGACATGCACTATTTACTACAACGTCTTGTTATAGGCATGAGTCACTTATATTATTTTCTTACTACTCCAATAGTGGAGCACTTCATAGCAGACCTCATCACCATTTACACAATAACATTGTATGATGTATTATGATACATCATACAATCTTATTTCTTTGATGATGTATGATACATTGTGAAGCCTCTACTGAACATTGTACAAACTTATTTTTATTACTACTTAGGAGGAAAACACATGATATCTCATCTCAACTTATTTCATTCTACAAATCTACAACAAAGAGGCCCCCTCATGTCTCAACAAACACATCACGTATTTTTTTATGTTAATCCCTAAATAGTGGCTCATTACCCCTTAATTGGGGCATATTATATTAGTAATGTTATTTTATTTATGTCGGATTTAGGCCATTAGTTGTAATTATACCTCCTAGTCTCCTATATATACCAAGGAGACATTTTCATTTTGAATCATCTTGTAATTGTACATTTATGTGGGCATAATAAGGTTTCCCCCTTGAAGAGGCTTATTATATGAATTTATCTCTTTTTCAAGGCATTGAGTACTTATTCGAAGGTTTTTCTATTCTATATTGATATTTGGTTCTTACCATATGGTATCAGAGCTCAAGGTCTTGGGGTTTCACTGCTACACCTAAGACACCTTGTCATTTTCGCTATAAATTGTTTTATACAATGTTTCAGAAGGAACGGATTGGAGGGTATTTAGTAGACAGATCAAGGTAAGTTGGGTTAGAATTTTAGATCCTCAGGCCTTATACTTTCGAAGATACAGCCTGTGTACTATAGGGTTATGGAATCTTCCTGAACTGAGTCATTGCAGAATTTTTGCAATAAAATGTTTTATGTAACGTTTCAGACCCTGAAATATGGAGGCTATTTAGATAAATTAGTAAGGCATCTGTGGTAAAAATTTCATCTTCTAGGTTATCTTACATTTGTATATACACCCCGTGGAAGATAAGGTATCTGACTAGTCCTATTGACTAGTCTCAAGAAGGTGTTCCAGGTAAAACAATCATAACTTCTTCCTAGAGTATCCAAATTGGGTGAGACTAGTTTCAGTGGATAGTGGATAGTCTGTAGTATTTCTGGTATGAGTTTCATAATTTTATATCAATTATTTTGTGTGGGGCACGCTATACAAGTGATATATCTTGAAAAGGCCAAAAATTAGCAAGTTGTGGGGAAGGTACCATAAATTCCACTTGGCACATCCAATTTTGATCAGACCTATGGCATTGCAGAGAACAAATATCATAGAACTACAAAAAATATTTTTTCATACCCATAAGGGCCGAAACTTTGGAGATATAGTAGAATAAAGATTGTCTAGCAGAACCACCTCAAAATCAAGGTTCAAAAGTGATACTTGGCCATCATGCCACCCAAAAAGGGAAATTCTACACCAAATAAGCCTCTAGATAATCCTACTTGGACTCTTGATGAAGGTAAAGAAATGTGTAGGGACATAAATGATTTACAAAAGAAGATAGTAACAAAATATGAATTACAAGAGATGGAAGATAAGTTGGAGGCAAAGATGGATGGTTTCATGAAAGGATTGAAAAATTTCTTAATAGAGAGGACACTTGAAAGTGCAAATGTATCCCATGAAATTCATCATGAGGAAGCAAGGAGGGTGAATCAAGAATGGAGAAACTCTAACTTTGGGTTGAAGACCAACCACATTCCTAATATCGATATGAGGAAGTTTGATGGCAAGGACCCTATCACATGGATACTTCAAATGGAGAAATTATTTGATCTACATAATGTGCCACATACACAAAAGGTACAAATTGCTTCTTTATATTTAGAACCCAATCAATTTGTATGGTATAGATGGATGTGTTCTCGCAAATCACTTGTCACTTGGACAATTTTCATGGAAGAAATGATAGCACACTATGAGGATACAAGGAGCAATAGCTTCTTTAGCCAATTGATAAATCTCAAGCAAAAGGGTTTAGTTCCAGAGCACATTGAGAAATTCCAAAGATTGAATATAAAGGTAACAAATATTCCAGATGAGCACTTGATTGATGTATTCATAGGAACTTTAAGAGATAACATTCAACATGAGGTTCACCTTTGGTAACCCAAATCATTAGGGAATGCATTTAGGGTGGCAAGAAATGTTGAAAGTAAAAATATGGCTATTTCTACTAGAGGCCAATCCTAACATCTATAGATAGAATAATGCTCTTTCTTATAAAACACCTCAACCTACAAGGTTGACACCTCAACAATTGGAGGAAAGAAAAGCAAAGGGTTTATTCTTTAATTGTGACAGCAACTACAGTAAGGGACATAAGTGTGGTGAGAAGAAATTATTATACATAGATTGTGAAGAGGAAGAAGACCAAGAACATGAACAAGAACCATCTCAAGATGAAAATGTAGAATCAATTTCATCTAAAGAGTTGACTCCCACGATATCGTGTAATGCATTGGCTGGAATTAGTACTCCTCAAACCCTCAAGATCGAAGGATATATCAAAAAGAAAACGGTAATAGTCCTAATTGATTTTGGCAGTACTCATAATTTCATTTACTATAAATTAGCCAAAGATCTCAATTGTTTTGTATATCCAACACTAGAGTTTCAAGTAATGATTGCAGATGGAGGAATTATCAATTGCTCAGGAAAATGCAATAAGATCAATCTTACTATGGGGGAATATGTAATGAATAGTCCAATGATTTATATACCCATGGGTGGTGCTAATGTTTTACTAGGAATCCAATGGTTACAATCATTAGGAAAAGTGGCTTTTAATTTTCAAGAAGTTTTCATGAAATTTTCATTGGAAGGAAAATAAATTGAGTTAAGAGGTATCACAGGGAAACTCGGTAAGATGATAAGCTCTAATGGCATGAAAACATTACTGAAAAATGGGCATCAAGGTGTTATTGCACAACTATCTCACTAGATGTTCAAACATCTAAGCCATTTATTCCTCTAGATCTCCAAGGGATCATTGATAAGCATTCCAAAGTATTTGAAGATATTCCCAAAGGTCTTCCACCCACTCAAAATCATGATCATGATATTCACCTAATTCCTGGGACTGTTCCTCCTAACATCAGGCCATACAGATACCCTTTTTCCCATAAGAGTGAAATTGAGCGCATGGTTGAAGAAATGTTAGAGGTTGACATTAATAGACCTAGCCAAAGTTCTTACTCAGCACCGGTGTTAATGGTATTCAAGAAAGATGGCTCATGGCATATGTGTCCAGATTATAGAGAGCTCAACAAGATCACTATTAAAGATAAGTTTCCCATTCCCATCATTGCTGAATTGTTAGATGAACTACATGGAGCAATCTATTTCACAAAGTTGGTTCTTCGTTCAGGGTATCATCAGATTAGAATGAAGGAAGAATATATCCCAAAAAAAACATTTCAAACTCATGAAGGCCATTATGAATTTTTAGTCATGCCTTTTGGCCTTACAAATGCACCTTCCACATTCCAAGGGTTGATATATTCCATTTTCAAGCCCTTTTTTCTAAAATTTGTGTTAGTATTTTTTGATGATATACTAATCTATAGCAAGTCTCGGGAGGATCATGTGCAACACATTGACATGGTGATACAACTACTAAAGGAGCAATAACTATATGCCAAACCATCCAAATGTTTCTTTGGAGTGAAGGAGGTAGAGTATTTGGGTCATATTGTATCTCATGAAGGTGTCAAGGTAGACCCTAACAAGATTAAGGCCATGATGGATTGGCCGATTCCCAAAACATTAAAGAATCTTAGAGGATTTTTGGGCTTGACAAGTTACTACTGCAATTTTGTGCGACAATATGGAAGAATAGAAACACCTTTAATGACAATAACTAAGAAGGATGCATTTTCATGGACTCCAGAGGAAACTAAATCTTTTGAAAAACTTAAAGAGGTGATGTGAAAAGATCTTGTCTTGACCACTCCAGACTTCACAAAAACCTTTATTGTGGAATGTGATGTCTTGGGAAATGGAATTGGTGTTGTCCTAATGCAAGAAGGAAGGCTCCTGACTTTTGAAAGTCACCCACTCAAGGGAAAGGACTTATACAAACCCATTTATGAGAAGGAAATGATGGAAATACTACATGCATTGAAGAAATGGCATCCTTACCTAATAGGTTGGCACTTCAAGTTTGGGAGGAGGTTTCCATGGATTTCATCATAGGGTTACTGAAGTCTAAAGGAAAGAGTGTCATCATGGTGATTGTTGATAGTATGACCAAGTACATACACTTTTGTGCACTCTCGGATCCCTTCAAAGCTAGTACAGTTGCCACTGCATTCATGGAGACAGTTCAAAAGCTACATGGTAGCCTAAAGATTATTGTAAGTGAGAGATATCCCATCTTCACTGGACATTTTTGGACATAATTATTTTCTTGTTTGGGTACTCAATTGGATCATAGCTCATCCTATCATCCTCAATCTGATGGACAAACCGAGATAGTGAACAAATGTCTGGAAGGCTACCTTCGTTGCTTTGTCTTTGATAAACAAACACAATGGTTGAAATAGTTACCCTTGGTAGAATGGTGGTATAACACTTCCTTTCATATTGCAACAAAAATGACACCATTTATGATACTCTATGGATACCACCCTCCTTCTATCACTTCTTCTCTAAAATAAAAATCTAAGGTTCAATCAGTGGAAGAACACATTGAGAATCAACAACAAGTTCTCCAAATATTAGAGGACAACCTGACCATGGCACATAATTGTATGAAACAACAAGCAAATCAACATCGTAGTGAAAGAAGTTTTGAAGTATGGGATTAGGTGTTTTTAATACTACAACCATACAAATAGAAGTCCCTCAAGCAAGCCAAGAAGGATAATAAATTATCACCAAAGTACTATGGCCCTTATAAGGTGTTGCAAAAGATTGGTACTATGGCATACAAATTAGAGTTTCCTACATCTTCAAGAGTACACCTAGTTTTCCATGTTTCATGCTTAAAGAAGGTTATAGGTGACAAGATCCTAGTTCAAACTATATTTCCAGAACTTGACGAGGAAAGAAAAATCATATTGGAGCCTGAAGCCATCACTGACACAAGAATTCACCAGCTGAGGAATAGATCCATTTTAGAGTATCTCATTAAATGGAAGAAACTACAGGCTGAAGATTCCACTTGGGAAGATGAGTCTTTAATACAGAAGCATCCAGAGTTACTCAAGCATTGCGGAAAACACTTGTCTCAAGGGGAGGGGCATGTCAAGCCCTAAATAGTGGCTCATTACACCTTAATTGGGGCATATTATATTAGTAATGTTATTTTATTTATGTCGGGTTTAGGCCATTAGTTGTAATTGTACCTCCTATTCTCCTATATATACCAAGGAGACATTTTCATTTTGAATCATCTTGTAATTGTACATTTATGTGGGCATAAGGAGGTTATTCCCTCAAAGAGGCTTATTATCTGAATTTATCTCTTTTTCAAGGCGTTGAGTACTTATTCTGAGGTTTTTCTATGCTATATTGATATTTGGTTCTTAACATTTTATCTCAGTAGTAATTCCCCTTCATCACACTTTGTCAATACATATTTTCTCAATACTCAGTATTTTCTCATCTCACCGGAGCTTTCATAATCTAGGAATATCATTTTCTAGGATGATAGTTCATTTCTTGGCACTAATTCTACTCAATGTAGAAAGAATTTTCTAAGATGTTTTATATTTCCTTCCCAACCCTAATTCCATTCCTAAAATGAGAGAAAATTAGGGTTTATTTCCACTTAAACTAGGAGGAAATCATGAGTAACAATGCTCCCCCCTGATAGTACAATGCCCATGAAGGGCTAAGATAGAAAACCATCCCAAATATCCAACCAACCAATTATCCTAGAAATGGAGGGGCATTTCTACCTTGAGGAAAAATACAACCAACCAACCCAACCCACTCAACTAGGAAAACCAACATTTGAGAGGCACTACCCCCTTGAGGGGGCATCCTAGTTAGCAAGGAATCTCTTTCAAGCATGGAGTGAGTGCATAACCATTTTATATTACTTCGTAACCTCGAGTTACATGCATACCTAGATAAGGATTTTTGACTTGGAGGATTTGTAAGCATATAAAATGCCTCTTGGATCCATTAATAAACTAAGGAAGTTATTTTTGTCTTCTCCAATTTATGGATTTCCCATGTCTTACCTATTCTTTTATATCAACTTCAACTTCATCTTGTGATTTCTTTGTCTCTTGGATTAGATATAGTCTGGTCTTATGAATTATTTCACTCTCTTATTTGTAGGTATTCAATTCTTATCAAATTTTATTGGGGCTACCTAAATGAATAAATAAATCTATCATCACAGTGGTTGTTGAACACCTTTCCAAATATTCCCACTTTTTTTCCTTACAACACCCATTTAATCCATCCATGGTTGCATAAGTCTTCATGGATCATATATATAAATTGTATGGCATGTCTAATTCAATTTTGACAGTTCGTGATCCTACATCCAACAACAAATGTTGGTTGGATTTGTCTAGACAACAAGGCACTCAATTGAAAATGAGCATGGTCTATCACCCCAAATAGATGGTAATATAGAGGTGGTTAATAAGTACCTATAAACGTATTTGAGATGTTTTTCATAGGACTGACAATTATATTGGTTGCAATGGATACCCCTTCTAGAATAGTGATACAATACCACCTATCATGGTGATATTAAAATTCCACCATATGAATCTATATATGGAAAAAATCCCCCATACATGGCCTCTTAGTTACATATGAAGGTTCAAGTAGTAGATGTAAATCTTAATGCAAGAGTGGAAATTCTACATATACTCAAGGAAAAATTGGTCTTGGCTCAAAACCAAATGAAGCAACAAGTTGATCAACATCACTCAGAGCATTACTTTTAAGAAGGGGATACGGTGTTTCTTTGTCTCCATCCTTGTAGGAATACATCTCTCAAGGGGAAGAGACACTATAATCTAGGACCAAAGTTCTATGGTTCCCATCAAATACTCAAGTGATTTGGGAAATTCTCTTATATATTAGTTCTCTCATCCCACTCTAAGATTCCCCTAGTACTTCATGCATGTGCCATATTTTAAAGAAAGTGGTTGAGCCAAATTGTCAATTTTAAACCATCCTCCATGAACTTCATGAAGAGGATTCCATTTGATATTTCCCAGGGAATTATTGGACAGAAGAGAGAATTTTTTTCCCTAGCACATTTTCCAGTAAGTATTGATATAGGGGAAGGATATGTAACCCAATGATGCCTCGTAGGAACTAACCAGAATTTTACGACAAATTCCACATCACCAACCTTGAGGACAACACTTCTTTAGAGGGTGGGGGTGCCCATGTCAGGGTTCTACCTTAACCCCTCTAATTATAGGTACTTAGGTTGTTAAGAGTTACCTTATTAATGTACAATATACATCCTCTTTGAATAAGGCCCACTAGGTAATTGGATTGTATTTAATTAATGTAAATGGCCATCCTTATTTAGGAAGGCCTATATGGTAGTTGATACTTATTAATGAATGTGGCTTAATCATTAATATACAAGCCACTGATGGTTATGGTTTGGGGTAGATATAAACTATTTATAGAGATAAAAAGATATATAATCTTTTGTCAAGTTTTTATCATCATTGTATTGGAGCATTGATTAGTTGGAAGTTGCCTCCACGAAGAGGCACATGAAGAATTTTCACCTTTGAGAATATTAATAATGGGTTACTTCCTTTATAGGTTAAATACTATTGTTATGTTCTATACTTTATGTAGTTTGAATTTCCTCATATATTGCTCTCAATTCTCTATTTATGTTCCATATTTAATGCGTTTTGAATTTCCCCATATATTTCTCTCAATTCTTTGTTTGTCCTATTTACATACATTACAAAACCCCTATTTATAACAATAATATGCATAAACCCTAACACAAAGCTTATGGCACATGTTTATACCTTTATCATAACAAGGTGGCCTTTGCACACATATGGCCTTATTAAAAATATATTATTTATGTTGTGATTACATACAACACACACTTTAGCTAAAGAAAAACATTTCCCTCAAATGAGATCACTTTATAATGTAAGTGACATACATTTTGTACTTTACTTCAATTTATAACTTAAGTGATATATAATTTGCACATAAAATCACTTGAAAAGTAGAGAGCACGATTTGAAATCTTCACCACTTATTACTAAAACTTACCATTTAACTAAATGAGCTAAAACAAAATTAGATATAAGGCATAACAAGAGAAAGTTTATAACTCTTTCACTACCCAAGCACCTAGAATCTCATTCCTCTCACCATAGCTCATAGTTTCCCTTATCCATCTGGGATTCCATTCCATCTCTCCTCTCAACCATGGAATTGTCTCATCTTTACCTCAACATGCAATCTTTTGTACTCTATCTTCCTTTGCAGCTATCAAAACCCAAACATTGCCACATGAACACATTGAACCGCTCGTAAAGTCATTGGAAATCCATCCACCCTCAAGTGCAAATGTACCTTCTCAGTTGCCAAAATTTCCTTTCTTTCACCCTTTAGATTCTATCCTCAACTATAGATTATCAAAAAATTAATCATGTTGTGGACGCTTTCCAATGTATCTATCTAGTGTTGAACACCATAAATCAAATTTGCAGTGTCCTCATCCATCCTTTGATTTAAACTTTCCTACCATTCTAGAGCACTATTAACACTTTCTCATTTGAAAAACCCTTGTAATTCTTGAAAGGAGGTTCTAGGTTTGCGTAATCCATGGCCCCTTCCCCTTTAATTGTACCCACAACATCTTGAAATTTTTTATCATTTTGTTTGAAAAGAACTTGAAATACTCTTCAAACTCATCCTCGATTACAAATAGATGGTAAATTCTTGTTATTTCTCTCTTTTTCCCTTCCTTTAAAGAAGAAATAGTGAAGAATACCAATGAAACTCAAATAAAGTTCTAATACCACTTGTTTTGTCCCTAAATATTGAATGGGACAACACTTTCATAAAATAGAAATAACATAACTTAAATGATAATAGTGGTGGCACTTGCACACTTGAAAGTTTTATAACACTTGCTAATCTAGATAAATGGATAAATACATCTTCATGAATAATAACTTGATGTTTTTTGTTATATTGATAAAGATAATGTGATACATAAGATAGGAAAACCCCTAAATTTATAACAATATGATTCAAAACTCTAACCATAAAATCATGTCAAGTGTCTAAGTCTTTCTTATGTAAAGATGCTCTTTGTACACATGTCTTTATTACAAAGAAATTACCTATGTTATAATTAGGTTAGGTACACAACATTTGTTTTTCTAATTTATTTGTAGTTCCCAAGTTGTGCATAGAGACTCAATGCTCTAATAATAAATGCCATGAGTGAAAATGCACTTGATGCACGTACTTAAGAACTATGATATGTTTAGGAATATGATAGAAAGACATGGCAAGGATCCAACACTATTCAAATAAAAGAAAACAATTTAACTATGAAAAGCAATTGAAGATTCTTGGTGCATATGTAATCCATTAATGCAAGGTTGATATGGCAAACACAGAAAAGGACATAGATGGAAATCAATGTAAAGAGTGAGGTTGTGATACACTGACACAAGGAATATGATAGCAAGACATGCAAGACGAAAAAATATCAAGATTCACAAACAAGAACATCTGGACAAGGATCCAACAAGATTATCTACTATTCAAATAAAATATAATAATTTAATTATGAAAAGCAATTGAAGATTCTTGGTACATATATAATCCATTAATTGTTGATATGAAAAACCCAGAAAAAACCATAGATGGAAATCAATATAAAAGGTGAGATTATAATGCACTCACACAAGGAATATGATAACAAAAGATGTAAGACAAAAAAAAATCAAAACTCACACGATGCATGATAAACAAGAACGTGTGGACAAGGATCCAACAAGGTTAACTACTATTCAAATAAAAGATAACAATTTAACTATGAAAAACAATGGAAGATACTTGGTGCATATGTAATCCATTAATACAAGGTTGATATGGCAAACACAGAATAGGCCATAGAACTATTAAAGCAGTGGATATTATTTTTTAAATATTGTAAAATAATAAAAATATTAATTAAGCCGTAAGATTATAAAATATAATCCATTGATACAAGGTTGATATGGCAGACACAGAATAGGCCATAGAACTATTAAATAAAAGGCAGTGGATATTATTTTTTAAATATAGTAAAATAATAGACATTAATTAAGCCATAAAATTATTAAATATAAGGTATAGTGGATATTATTTTTTAAACAGTCTAAAATGATTAAAACATTAAATTTATTTAAAGTATAAATGTAAATTGTATTATTTTATTTTGTTATTTTCTTTTATTAAATTTAAATTAATTATATATATTACAAAATTTAAATTAAAAATTTCAATATTAAATATATTTTTA